>JAUTBS010035710.1:0-14043 GCA_032361285.1 Aequorea victoria
TTATTACCACATTAAACTTCATATTTCCTCCATTGATGAACTCTAAGATGGATACAAGAAAATCCATCTATATGCATCAACTACCAACTCAAAACACAACAGGGGGTTTTCCTTTCCCAACCAAAAAGAGATCAGAACTTTAACTTTCAAAGAAGATTGTAGATCGAGTTCCTTCTCCCACCGATTTCTTCTCAGCAGGTCTTGAATATCCGAGACCCACTCCCGAAGAGTTGGGACATCAACAAGGGCTCCACAGATCTCATACTCTTCTTCTCCTCTTCTGATTTTTGGTGTGAGATTCTTCTCACTCTTCGCATTAGGACCTTCATCTCTCCACGAATCTTCTCAATCCGTATTCTCCATCCCTCTCTCTCTCTCTCTCTTAAAAACACAAACTTCTCCCAAGAGGGATTTCAGCCAAAAGAGAGGGAATAGGGTTTCAGACACCAGCCACTCCCATCAGACAATGATGGAACGCAGAGTGATGGGGCAACACATGGGTTTGTGGTTTAATCCCCTACAACAATCCCTCTTGCAACCATTCCATTTCAACACATCTTGACCCTTCAAACACCTTCTGATTTTTGAGATTAAAACACTTTTGCATAAAATGCACTTCAGTCCTTCTTGATTTATGATATAAGAATCAATTCTTATTAATGTTTCAATTGCATAATTGGGTCTTCTTTATATTTATATTTTTGGTTGCACCCTTCCACTTAGCCATAAACCAAACAAAGTCTCTCTTTGGGCCATAAACCAGATTAATTATCTTTAATATTTTCTTTAGAAAATACGGGATGTTACATTCTCCCCTCCTTAAAAAAATTTCATTCTAAAATTTAAGCGTACCCGCTATCCCATATAAGAAACACTTCTCAACACATCAACCTTTTATTCAAACATGTTCCTCATGTCTTCCCACATAACTGTGCAAAACTCCATTTTAACATTTTACTTCACTTATCATCTCTTTTTCACACTAGGAACATAAATGTACCAATTCCCAAATTAGTACAAAATAAATGTACATTCTCCGTCCTTTGTCTTGTTTCGATATAAAAAAATGATCTATAATCAACCAACTTCTTGCTCCCAACAAATGATGTAGCAGGGGTTCCTTGTCGCACGCACTACATGGACATATGCCTCGTTTCCCCACAATAATAACATGTAACCACACTCTTCTCCGGGATTGAACAACCCTTACAAAATGTCCGGATGCTCCTCATCTATAACAACCCGAATCTCTACGACTTCCATCTGATGCCTCTTTACTCAACTGATTACTTCCACATCCCACAACCTTGGCTACCGACTGGTAACCATGATGATAAGAGACTTACATCTCTTGTTCACTCTCTTAGGATAACTCCTTTCACTTTTACTTTCCAAAGAACTTTCAAGCCTATGCTTCATGAACTGTTCCCATCTACTAGCAGCTTCACTCCCATCCTTCTCTGTCATCCTTGCTTTGTTCACCAAACTCGCATAACTACTGATCTTTAAGACAGACTTAGTTTTGATCAAGTAGTCCAACCTTTTCTAAAAACTTTTACACTTAGATTCCTCATCTTCAACCAACTGTGACGCATACGGCGACAACTCCATAGACTTCAACTCATATTCCACCAAAATCCTCTTCCATTGAACTAAATTTATAAATTCTTGCTCTTTCTCATACTTAGACAATACAAGCTTGCATTGATCATCAAACATCCTCGAAAAGCGATCCCAAGAAATCCCTTGTGGTATAGGGGGATCTACACCAGAAATAGACAACTTCATCAATCTCTCTGTGACCTCTCACCAATTGTAAGTCTCACCTCGAAACATAAATGTGATAAGGTCAACTCGATCATCCTCGGCTACTCAAGCCTATCAAGGATACGCACTGCATTCTTCAGCCAACACTCGGCTTTCGCGGGATCAATCGTCCCATTAAACTCCTTGGCTCTAAGGTCCTTAAACTGTTTTACCAGAGATTTATCACTCCTTCCCACTTTCATACTAAGTAGCCTGGTATTGGTCTCCGTCAGTCGGGCAATAGCTTCTAAAATTCTCATAGTCTGATCCACCCGATCAGGTTGCCCAGCTCGCTGAGGTACTCCCTGCTCCTCCCCTACCTGTTGTTCATATGCGAAAGACATTCCATCAGAATTCTCCATTCTCTACACAAGAAAATGAGAATCATCATCACTTCCGAGCTCAAGCCCTTAGCTCAACTCTAGAGCTCAATTAAAGGTTTAATACTAAGAATGATTACGTAAATTAAATCTTAGATTTAGAACCTAAAGAATTTAAAGTTAAGTTAGAAGGATAATGTTTGGTCTCCTAGATCACTATCTAAACATGAGATTTTTTATTAATGTCCAACATGAAAGTTTAAGCCCAAAGTCATATAAATCAAATTAATGAGTCCAAATTAAATTATAGAGCCCAATTTATTAATTTAAAACCCAATCAAGAAAGCATGTCTTAGAAATCACAAAAATGACTAAACTTTAATCAAACATCAGAATGGGTCCCATATAAATTCCTAATTAATAAAATAAGATAAAACAAATAAAATTCATCTCCCCAAACAGCATTGGCCGAAATTTACCAAGGAGAGAAGGTTGATTTGATAATTTTTGGAAAAAAATGAAATAAAAGAAAAAGGAGAAAAATTGTGATGTGACCTTTACCCAATTTTGTAAGCAATCTAAAATCTACACTCTACCACTTCTTCCCTCTTAATTAATTAATTATAGGAGATATTTATACACATAAATATACCTCAAGAATATAAGAATACATGAAATAACTAAATTATGGGAGAAAACTATCCAAAGAAAATTAAAGTGTTCTAGAAAACCCTAATCTCTCATCATGCTTGATGTAACTACACTTCTTCCCATCAACTATTTTCCATGTCCTCTTGTACTCCATTGGAAGACTTCTTAGCTCATTGAAGTCATCAAATAGTGGGATGAATTTTACTAAATTAAAAGAATTAAAAAAATTAGAAAGTCTTGAATAATTATCCCACCACCTTGCCTATAAATACCCACCTTAGTTCAAGCTTTTCAAAGCTTTTCTCTCATCTCTACTCCCTCTCCTCTCCCTCTCAATTTCTTCCAAACCAAATCTCGAGAAGAAGAAGAAAAAAAAAAGAAGAAAAAAAAAGTGAAGAACAAGGAAGTTGGATCATCTTCTAAACCCAAGAACTAACAAGTAAGGATCTTCTTGAACCCTTCATTTATCTCCCTAATAACATATTCTTATCTTCTAATCCTCTCTAAGATAAAAGATGATGGACAAAAAATGAAAGAAGATGAACATATGCTATGGAACCAAAGAAATGAGTTGAAACCTAGGTTCTAGGAAAATTTTTAATGAACCAAAGATGAAGAACAAAAGTTTAATAAAATAATTATTAACTTGGTAGTGGACATATTATGATGTTATATTGTATTTGGACATACTTTTGATGAGTTAAAATAGAAATGGTTGTTGAATGTTCATGTTTGTGAAGGAATGATAAAAATAGAATAGTTTCTAGGCATTTTCCCTAATTTTCGTGTGAACCAAATGAATCCTAATTAAAATGATATTTATACCAGAGGTTCTTTAAGGTGTCTTGAGAATATGTGATTTTTGGTTAGGCCCCAAAATGTATTTTTGAACCCTTTTGCTAATTTAGAAATATCTGTGACAGAGAGGCAGAAACAGAGCCCACTTTGAACCCTTATATCTCTCTCCAAAAAAAATTTCTTATGATGATCCACATATCTAGAGATAGATACATGAGTCTAGTTCACTCCTTTTTACAGAAGTCAATTTTATTGAGTAGATTTTGAGATATACCGATGTTTCCAAACAGACCCTTATTTTGATAGATTTTGTTGTAGCATTTGTTGGACCCCCTTCTGTGTACAACTAGTGTTTGATCCATTCATAGGAAATTTAGATAACATCTTAATATAGGTCTGGGTAAATGTTCATAATATTTCAGTAAGGTTGGATAGTTTTACGGTATTTTATAACCACTGTGGCAGATTCTGAAATGTGCTCTGTTTTGAGACTTTAATTGTTTAATGTTCTATTAACACTAAGTTTTGTTTGTTTCTTCTTTAAATACCATCTATGAGTTTAATTGTATGTTTATGGCAGGAATGAATGTTATATGATCTCAATTTATGTTATGGCATCTCTCATGCATGGTTTGAGTCTTGGGTGGGGTGTTCACTTATGTCACATTTGGTTAGAGTTAATCCTTGTGGTACTTTGCAGTTGTTGTGGAAAAGTTCACTTGGTTGTGACTTGGGTTTGGTCTCGTGATGGATTGGGTGGGTTTTTTTCCGTGATGTGACCTTGGGATAGTGGTTCCGAGGTACAATGTAGTGACGCCTCACCAGGCCGTAACCCGTCGCCATAGTGTTGTTTGGTTGTGACCTTAGGATGGTAGTTCCGAGGTGTAGTGAGTGACTCCTGACCTGGCCGTACCCCTTCGTCATAGTGTCGTTTGGTGCACCGTGTCGTACTTATAGATTTAACATAGACTCATTAGGGACTCAAATAGTAGGTGGTTCCGAGGTTCAGTGAGTAACTCCTGACCTGGCCGTACCCCACTAGGTGGTTCCGGAGCGCAATGAGTCGAAACTCTTCGCTTGGCTGTACCCCGCCGCCCTTGGTGCATCCATGATCTAGTCGAGTATGTCACTCTGCTACGACTCATTGTGTGACAATGTGGGTCTTTCGAACTGTCTGAGGCTTAAATTAGTAAGTGGGTAAGTGTTCAAGTTTTGGTAGTTGAGTTTTGTCAGATCCTTTCGGCGTAAAGGAGTCCTGGTCGTGATTCAGGGTTTATAGTATTCACATGTCATGTTCTTTTTATTATATTCTGTTGTATGTAATTAAGTGTTAGAAATATTGGGTTTGGGAGATTCTTTCTGTACTTCGCAGCTCATGGGGTTTCATGCCAGGATTTGAAGAGAAAACTGTGATCGAGGAGCAGGCCAAGGAGTAGGTCGAGTCGTGGCTCACATGAACAAGGGGCGGCAGAAGACTTGTATTTTTTGTAGTTCCCTTTAAAGTTTCTGTTGGCATGTAATATTAAGACAGGGTGTGAAATGCGCATGAACGCAGAAAAATTATATTATCCTATGTTAAATATTAAATTATGTGGAATGGTTGTCATTAGAATAACCCTAAATACTATTATTATGTCTCATAACGATCTGGATTTTCGGGGCGTTACATGCAGAACTTCTCACAAACTAATTGTAATGTGACTAATGTCTCTTTGATGATCTTTGTATCAGACTGAGAGTGAATGTATAAGAATGATGAATTCTTTGTTGTGTATATTGAGTTCTGAGTTATTCTCTTTAGTGATCAACGATCGTTCCTTTTTATAGCCACAGTAAAGTAGTCGTTATTGCTTTGCTTTTAATTTTTTGAATCACGATCTGATCTTCTTCCGTAAATCAAGCTAATTGATTGTTGTTTTGATTTTGTTTGATTTGATCTGATCTTCAGTTTGAATTTCAATCCTCAGAGAGACGTTGCATTTCAAAAACCATTTTTGAAATAGCGCTGGAACCAACTGTAACAGATCCCTGAAATCACGTAATTGATATTCCTTGATTTGTTCCTTGAATCTTGGTGATCTAATTTGAAATGTTTTGGGATCATTTTGTATACCAAAATCAGTCCTCTGTGATTTAAAATTGATCCTCAAATTACGCTGGAAGTCAAACAAAATCTGCTAAAATCGCGCACTGAGATCGCGTACTTGTGTTGACTCACATTGGCTTGTGTCGACCCAAGTTCCTCAAATCACAGAATCTTCTTTCTTTGTGTCGACCCAAATAAAAAGGTGTCGACTCAAGTTCTTTATTTTTTGGATGTGTGTCGACTCATGTACTGGTTGTGTTGACCCAAAATGCTTCAGCCTCTATTTCTTTCTCATGCTTCAGTTGTGTCGACTCATGTGGAGATGTGTGTCGACTCAAATGGCTTCAGCCGCTGTTTCTATCTCAAGCTTTAGTTGTGTCGACTCATATGAAGATGTGTGTTGACTCAAATGATTGATGCCTCTGTATCTTTGACAGGCCTTGTCTTGTGTCGACTCATGTGAAGCTTGTGTCGACCCAGGCTGTCTTATATCGACTGAAATGTTGCATTGTGTCGAGTCAGATCTTCTTTTTATCGGCTCACGTCCATCTGATTACCAAGATACCAAATCGATGTGTCTGTTGTGTTGACTCAAAAGCCAGTTGTGTCGATCCAAAAAGACATAAAAGCTTCGCAATTGATTTTCTTTAATTTTGAGCTTTAGGTCCTGTTTGGTATAATTCCTAATACATCTTAATAACTTCTTAACACATATGGCCAACCCCAATCATGAGTGTTAACCTTTTCAAAGATATTTAAATTCATTTGATAAAAATAAAAATATTTAATCTTTAAGGCTTTGTTTGTTATCATTAAAATTAATTTATTCATTATAAAAACCTTGGGACTAACAGTCTCTCCTTTTTTGATGATGACAAACAATTTAAATACATTTATTAATGTAAGAAAGACCTTTTATATCATTTATCAAATGTTTTGAAAAGCTTCCTAAGGATATGCTTCCTTCTTAAAAGAGATTTTAAAAATATTTTTCAAGATATAAATGAAAACATGATAGAGCATTTATTTGATACCAATTTAGTATAATCAGACATATTCGTGGCAAAGTCATTTTTGTGAAAATTTGATACCAATGATTGAAATAACTTATTGTAAATATATTCAAGATAGAGAAATTTGGATATCAATTATAGCATGAACATATGATAAAGTTTGATCCAAAGCATGATAGTACCAATTTTGAATTTTGACAAAGTGATACCAGTTGAAATATAGTTTTTGTCATCTCAAAAAGATAAGGATTATAAAATGAAAAATATTCATACATCCAGAGATAACATCCATAAAGAAGAATTTTATCTATTCATAACAACAAGTACAAAAAGAGTGAAAACAAACAACAATAAAAAATCATTTCATTTCCAACTGTGCGTTCTGTTTACAAAGCCCGAAAAGCAAATTATAGAAAAGAAAGAAAAGTTTTTAGGAATATTCGTCTTCCATTTCTTGTCGCGTTCGGCTTTAGTTTCTTCTTTGGGTTTCAGTTTACGTTTGTACGTGGCTACTTCGTTCTTTTTTTATTTCTTCCATAGATCAAACAGCTCAAAGTTGAAGAAGTATGTTGTCCCTTTGGACTTTTCTGATTTAGTTACTTTGGCTTTTCCTTTGCCCGAAGGCTGACCCTTTTTCTTTGACGTGGCAGACTTCAAGTCTTGGGCCGAGATTTTCTCAATGATAACACCTTTGACTGGAGCTACTGCTTGGTTGAGGCTTGCTCGAGACAGCTTTTCATATTTTTCTTCAGGGGTCTCCAACCTTATTTCAGCCCAGTCTATGAAGTCTTGAATCTTCCTTAGGACTACATTCATTTTGCCAGTGGTTCCATGTTCATACTCAGTTCGTATGCTTTTGAGGAGAATAGTATTGATGGCTTGGAACTCATTAATCTGCTTCTTCATGTCTTTACCCAAGGTGATGCTAGTTTGGTATACACCGTCTATTCGGTCATTGAGGTTAGACAGAATGTGATTGAGCCTTAATTGCTCACTGACCATTTGGTCTCATTGTTCTTGGAATTTTTCAACTTGAAACTCATAAAAGTTTATTCTTTCATTGAGTTTCTTGTTTATGTCAACAAGATGGTCAAGTTTGGCATGAATGTCCTATAAGGAAGATGGAGGGAAGGATTGGAAAGCATGACCTAAGATGGAAGGAAAAAGTGGAGGAGGTAGAATAATAGTGAAAGGATCTGAAATCGTAGAAGGATGGGGAAGTGCAGAAGAGGTGTGAGTTTAGGAAGGTGAGAGAAGGTCTGGGTTGTCCTCATTTTGTATCTGTTGCTGGATATGTGGGCTGTGCACTGACCATCAGTAGAGAGAGAAGGGGGAATAATGTTGGTTTGGGGTGTTCGTGGTCGTGGTCGATCATGGGTTGTACAGGGTGATGGAGTTGGATCAGGCCATAGACATTCAATCCTTACTTCACATACACGCAGTACTTTGTAAGACGAGTGACATGCAATGTAGAATCTTTAAATCAAATAAAAAATCTTTAAATCATGTAACTAACCAAACTTTTAATAGAAAAATAGTCGATGGGTCTGTGTGTGTTTTGTTTCAAGTCCACCACCTCATGGGCTAGCCAGCCGCCACCTATTGTATCATTGGTATTGTATGATATTCTAATTGATGCAGACTATACATGCATAGACTATATATGCATGGTTTTTATTTGATCCAGACTGCTTGATGCTATTTTCTGTATAGCTTCTCACTATATGCACTTCCATTTTGCACTATTGTGGCTCAGTTTGTAGCATAACTTTTACTAGCCCTTTCTTGGTTCGTGTTATACTTTGTTTAGCTGGGTATATTTTTGTATTACTGTGAACCAACTATAATCTATAGTCATTGTTGCAATGTAGCTTTCCTGTTTCCTCTATATTTGGAGTCATGTACTGTAAGCCTATAACATTTCCTGATTGCACAACACAGTCAGGAATCTCTACTATTTTGGACTAAAAGTTGCAGCACCTAAGCTGTGTATTTTACTTTGAACAACCTTTTCATGTTTACTCTACTGTTTCATGCATACAAAATTGGAAAGGGGGTCATCGACCACTCCAACAAGGCCTGTGGTAGCTTCCCATTGTAGCGTGGCTAACCTTTAGCAGCCATGTAGTAAGAGTCAACCTAAGGAACCAATCTTAGTAGTTAACCTTAGTAGCAGCCGTGTTGTAGCAAACATGTGGTAGGAAGCAAGTGGTAGCAGTTGTGTCACACCCCAAATTGCGAAAGGTGACCGACCATGGATATTGGGCCTTGGCCCAATGAACCAAGAAAGCCATAAACAATATTTAGTTAACAATATGCTAAAAAGATCTCAAAACCAAGGATCTAATCATTTAAAATCTAATATAATCAAAGTGAGACAAATAACCCATAATATCTCATCAATATCCATTATTCCATCAACAATGATAATTATTATTTATTAAATGCGAAAACAAAAAATGCATGTCCTAGAGGTCTTATCCTGGATCCCTTGAAGATACCGAGTTCATCAACTAGCTTCTTTCTTGATTACCTAAAATATTTATATCACAACGTCAGCTAAAACCGGTGAATGGAAGCATGCATAATAATAAACAGTTTCAAAACAGGGGATTTAAATAGTTTTGTACATCAAACATAATTATGGTATGGTATACATTGTAATAACAAAATGGTGTCAACACAACCCATCATTTTCTATTTAACCAAAAATATTTATATTTTTCTCATGATCTCGATATCTAGACGAGTCACCAACAGTTATCAAAATAGATATAATTTTTCACGTGATCTCGATATATAGACGAGTCACCAACAGTTATCAAAATCGATATAATTTTCTACGTGATCTCGATATATAGACGAGTCACCAAAAGTTATCAAAATAGATATAATTCTCCACATGATCTCTATATCTTGACGAGTCACCAACATAAAATCTCAAACTAGACATCAGAGGTGTCCACAACAATCACATCGCATAAAAATGACAACATGACATAATAATGTCAACAATAATAATTCGTGCACATACATGCCAACAATGATAATAATGGACTAGTGATATGATCATCAATATGTGTGTGGAAAACCATCAACAACAACCACAGGAACAACCTAGGTGTAAGTGCCATAAATCATAATACTCGAGGCAGTCTCGGCCCATTGGATCCAATCATCGAACATAGAGTCACCTCAGGATAGCGCCTCGGTCTTTGCCCTAAGACAATCCAGTGTTAGGTCACCGAAAACCCACATAATATCCCTTAAACTGTTGAGCAACTAGGGTCACCCAAGTCTCCTGGCCGGGTCTATTCCCTAGTTGGCCAGAGTCACCCCGTAGAGCCTATCCCTGGACTTTCCACATGATCCCAATAGAGAAGTCACATGATCGCTCCATAATAGATGAGAAAACTATTTGTATCATAAAATATTTATACCATGATTGTAACAAGAGAATAATATAACAGTTCATCCAAAGCATTTTAAACATATACATTTTGCTTTCAAAGTAGTTTGGGGAGTACAAGAATTTGTTTGAAAGATAATATCATGACAAACCACTCACCTGATATCCAACGCAAGGACAATGAAACAACAAAAGTAATGTAGGAATCCACATCACACTGATTATGTAATGTAATGTATCATAATCAATATACAAAGCTAATAAACCGAATTAATCAACCAAATGGACCCTTCCTCATTTTTATAGGTTTTAATCTTTGGTTCTGGTGTTAAATTAATCTTTAATTAATTTAACTTATCATTAAATTGATGCCCTAACAGAGCCTAAATAATTAGAATTAATTTTAGAATATTTTTCAAGATTTTTGGCACTGTGAGTTGACTCAAAGGGTCTCTGAGTCGACCCAATAGTGTCACAAAAGGCTATGAGTCGACACAACAAGGCTGTGTATCGACTCAAGGGTAAACAGTCTCGGCATAGACAACTGTAAGTCAACTCAAATGTTTGTGAGTCGACCCAAATCTCTCAGGTGGTCATGAGTCGACACCACAGAGGCTGTGAGTCAACCCAAGATAGCATGTCATGGTAAAAGGTGGCTGTGAGTCGACTCATGATGTTTGTGAGTCGACCCAAGCCTCTCAGGTC
This sequence comes from Aequorea victoria, assembly GCA_032361285.1. Lineage (NCBI taxonomy): Eukaryota > Metazoa > Cnidaria > Hydrozoa > Leptothecata > Aequoreidae > Aequorea > Aequorea victoria. The sequence continues at coordinate 10,789 of JAUTBS010035710.1, forward strand.
ACAAAGGGTCAAGGTAGGGAAGACAGGTGTCGACCCTAAAGCAAAAAAATATACTATGAGTCGACTCAGAAAGGTGGTGAGTCGACCCAAAGGCAAGAGGTCACCGTGAGTCGACCCAAATGATAGTGAGTCAACTCAGAGGATAGAAGTCCACGGCATGGTCATCATGAGTCAACCCAAATGGGTTGTGAGTCGACTCAAAGCAAAGCAGTGGTCATGGGTCGACTCAAATGGTCCATGAGTCGACCCTAGGCAGCAGGCTAGCAACAACCGAAGGCAAGTTCTCGTGAGTCGACCCACACTCCATGTGAGTCGACTCACTAGTGACGGACATAGCTTTTACGGGACATGGGTCGACTCAACCTCACGATGAGTCGACCCAAAGCTTCGGTTTAGGGATTTTCATGGCTGAAATTCCTATAACCAGGGTCTTTTTGATTCCTTTTTCATGGTTTCTTATTCTTATACATTTTATCATATTTTTGAAGGTTTAAATATATAAACATTTATATTTCCAATGTATTTTCTTATATATGATTTTTTTGTTCATACATATTTATGTATATATATATTACTGTTATACATATATATCAACCTATATATTAAAGTCTTCTTCTCTGATTTCCGTTACATTCAATTTGGTAATCATGGTATATTCATACACGTTTGAATCATTAAAGATTAATCATTTTAACTGAGAACTAAACAACTAATAAACTACATGATATATATATATATATGTATATATTTGTGTATATATATCTTAATCCGAGGTGTGAGGACCACTAACCCGTGATCACCTAAGGTGATGATAATGATGGCGGTGCTCGCGGTGGTCCACGCCTACGTTGATGGTGGTGGCAGCGATGGTGACTACTGGGCAGAGGGAGCCGAGATGGAGGGAGAGGTTTTGCACATAGAGGATAACTGAGGGAGATGAGTTTCTATGAGGGATGGACTCTCTTTTTATACAGGGATGGTAGCTAAAAAATAAAGGATTTCCAGCAAGACTTCAGGGATCACATCCCTGGATTCCCTCTTGGACCCTATCTTTCTAAAAAGCCACACAACTGTAGCCCACATGCATAATTAGACTTCTCTTTTATTTTATTTTTCCTTTTTGTCTTTTTTTTTTTTCCGTATTCAATTAAATACTAAGACATAATTAAAGTTTTAGTATCTTTTATTAACTTAATATTTCAAAATCTTTTTATTACTTTATTTTATTATATTATTAATTAGTTAGTTTATTTTAATTTAATTAATTTATTATTTCTATTTTAAATAATTATTTTAATACAAAAAAAATTTATTACTGGGTTTTACAAGCTGAACCCCCGCCAAAATATAAAAATAAAGCATAAGCAATTTCCGAAACTTGAAACTAAGACCACCTAATTCAGAATCCTTGGCATTGGAAGGGTTCCGATGACTCAAAGACCGCACGGAAGGCCTCCCAAGGACGCACCGTATTTGACGAAAGAAAACGTCCGAACTGCTTGAAACTTCGCTTGTCTTACGGGATATACGGTAGGTTTTTCTTTGCCCATCTCTTTCTATTTATTCATCTTGTTTTTCATTTAAAACTTCTTTTCTTTTGATAAAAGACAGAAAAAGAGACCGTTGGCCTCGTTCTCCCCGGTTTCTTTCTTCATTTCATTTTTGTCCAAATATATTTTTTGTCATTAGAACCGTATGTTTAGTTTTTTTTTTCTTAGCCTTTTAGCTTTAAAAATGCATAAAATGCCTTCTTTTCATTTTTCTCTCCGTATAAAAACACCCGCACATACGCAGCACGCTGTTTTCTTAAAATAGTAGCCTCGTTTGGGCCTCTAAATGTCGAGCTCACTCTTCCGTAGTGGCGCGATCCATATATAGAGAACCCAGAAGTGGCGCACGCCATGTCCATATAATGCGCGTCAGGTTATGAGGTGGCGTGCGCCAGCTCTGCTTAATAGTCAGTGGTTTCGAGTAGTATTTTCTGTATATTTTTTGTGTTAGTCTTTCTGTTGAAAGGCCATCTTTTTGTGTTCCTTTATGTTATAAAAACTTACTTCCACGCAAAGAGCACACTATTTTCTCAAAATAGTAGCCCATTTTGGGCCTCTGAGTGTCGAGCTCACTTTTCTATAGTGACGCGCGCCATTTTCAAAGGGCCCAAAAGTGGCGCACACCATATCCAGGTGGCGCGCGCCAGGTATGAGGTGGCGTGCGCCACCTCTATTAAAACCAATGGCTTCCAGTTGTTTTTTCTGCATCATTCTATTTTAACAGCATATTTTTATATGCATCAACTACACTGATTTACTGTCGTCTCCTATTTGACATGCCTTTAAGTGTAAGTATGCATAAAAAATATTAGTTTTAGGTTAGGTTTTATTTTTTTATTTTCTTTTATAACGTTCTCTCTTCAACCCCCTTTCTGTATGTATTTGCTTTTGATAAATTTAAGACAATAATGAAACAAAGCAGTTAAGTAAAGGTCGGTCTTCAGATCGTGCAAAAAGGGTGCCTAACACCTTCCCCTTTCGTACTCTAGCTCCTGAACTTATTTCTCTGGTAAGGACGGATTAATCCCTTGAAAGTTTTGGTTTCTTGGTTTATCCAAAAATCAAGTGGTGACTCCTATTGTGCAGCCTTTAACACGGACACGATTGGGAAACAACTTCTCTTTTTCATGTGTTTGTTCCTTTGAAAAAAATTGAAAAAGAGACTGGTTCCTCACATAAGTATACACGCCTTTTTTAACCAGGTACGTAAAAATTTCGATGATGAAATTTCTTTCAGGAAGGTAAAATGTAACACCCCATAACCATGAACCAAGAATAAGAATACATCTTCATGATTGTTAATGAAAGAATGCTTGGAAGTAAAACTTCTAAAAGTCAAGTTGAGCATAGAGCAAGTGAGCCTAAAACAAAGGATTCAACTTAAGGCCTAAGATAAATATTCAAGTGGACAATTTGAGAATACTCAAGTAGGGTCTTGCTAAGCATATGAATTTTGATACAAGACTTCAACAAAGGCCCAAGAAAGTAAGACAAGTTAAAGTTGTAAAATTTAAAGTCCAAAATAATAATTTTGAAGTAACAACCGAACTAGGTCCAAAACATGGAGATTAAATGGGCCAAAGGGATAGATAATTATGTGAACTTAAATTAAAACTCAAAAGATGATAAGAACTTAGAAAATAGACCAAAGAAATAAAATTGAGCCCAATGTATGAGAAGCTCAAAATAAAATGAAAGAAATTAG
>JAUTBS010035821.1:0-14038 GCA_032361285.1 Aequorea victoria
ATTTCAACAATTGGCCCTACGACCCATCATATGGTTAAAAAGAAAACATGTATCAGCACCTGCACAACTAGCGCAGCGGTTCAACAGATATAAAGATATAAACATCGTTTTCGGTCCTACAGCCCAGAAGCTTAAGAGCTAACAACCGGCCCACCGGCCCACATCATCATTTAGAAAATATTATTAAGTTTCTAAATTTATGGCTTATTAGCACAACTTGTAAAATGTTTAATAGCAATACACAAATGCTCATAAGCACACAAACACACCTCACAGCCCTCACCTTCGGGCTCCCCAAATGGGGTATTGCCTTAAAGGCTACAACATGCCACTTTTGGGCTACGCTCCCAACGGAGCTACGCAACCATTGCAATGCCCACGTCTGGGCCACGCTCCCAATAAAGCTATCCAAATTAGGATAATGCTCACATCTGAGCTATGCTCCCAACGAAACTATGCAACAAATGCAATGCCCATATCTAGGCTACGCTCCCAATGGAGCTATACAACAAATGGATCTACGCACACATAAGAAACTCATGCTCACACACTTTGTATAGAGAAACATAGCTTTTCAACTACCCAAATGACGTATGCTCATATTCTTTATAAGAAAAAGAAAACATTATTGGATATACGAGTCACACATGCTCATAGCTCATCTTACATTAGAAAAATACCTTACAACCTCATGATAGAACATAATGCCAAACATACAATAAAGTATGCCCATCAACATGTATAAAATATTTCATGACATGCCAAGTATTATGAACAAGCTAGCTACTCTCACTTTCAAACCAACTCTTCAAGCTTGGCTGCCACTCCTACGAGGTGCTTGGCCCCTTTCTCTCAAACACTTCTTCAAAGCCTTGAACATAAGACAAGCTTATATAAGGATCTACCTTAATCTCATATCATAATACCCTCTTTGTGTTTTCATGAGTTAGATATATGTATTGGTGATATATTTCATGAAGAAACCTAGGGTCAAAAGGGTCTGCAACCACCCCAAAACACCACTAGAACAACATCATTTTCCCTCACTTGAGTCAACAATGACCCACAATGGGTTGACTCAAAGGTCTTGGGTCGACACACGTTTCCATCTGGTTGACTCACACAGCATGGGAACAGGGCTAGGGTCGACACAAGGGCCGACTGTCAGAGCCCATACGCACACCAAGCGCCACCTTGGGTCGACACCACAAGGGTTTGGGTTTAGCTATGCACAAGGTTCAGGCTTGAGTTGACACCATGGCCTCATGGGTCGACTCAATCGTCCACCTGCACAAACAACAGAGGCTGGATATCCCCCTGAGTCGACACCATCCATCATTGGGTCGACTCAGATCTCTTATAGAGCAAAGAACAGAGGTCAGCACCACATGAGTCAACACCCACACTACCTGGGTCAACTCAACCTCCAGCCTGTCAAACAACCGAGAGCTCAACAGCTTGTGAGTCGACACACCAACCCATGTGTTGACTCAACCACCAGCCTGTGCAAACTACGGAGACTGAAACGATTATGAGTCGACGCCTACCCTCTCAGATTCGACTCATACAACGGAAAAATAGGTATGCTCTATTTTTGTTCCTGATTTTCCTAAGGCGTCGTTTGGCTGCAAAAACTCATTTTTTGAGCAACCACCCACAACTCCAACCACACCTCTACCTTCCTCCACCTTTTCCCTCAACATCCACAACATCTGACACCCCCGAAAACCCCTATAAGGATTTCTACCGAGATTTATAAAAGAAAAACTCTAGGTTTCCCCCAACAACAACATCTAACCATGGATACCCATGGAGATCTACAACACCCTCGGTCTCGGGCTAGGAAGAAGGCCAAAGACTAAAGAGTCTAGGTCCCAAAACTATGATTACAGGAACTACTTCCAAGATAAACACTACGAGAGTTCAAAGGCATGGTTTCTTACCTCCAAACTTTAAGAAATGTTTTAATGGCGAACCTCGCCTCTTCTCTTTTTCTTCTCATTTGTCCCTTCTGCAAATGGAGTGAACACTCCACACTGCTCTAGCTATAGCACTCCCGAGCTTCGACGAGCACAAACACTCTATCTTTTCTCGTGTTCTCTCCTTTCTAGTCTTTTCCTCCTCTGAATCGCTAGTTCTCTTTTTCTCTCTCTAGTTTCTCTTTTTCCTTTTCTCCTTCTACACAATGCTCTAGGCTTCAGAAAGGACATCAGAGACCCTGGCATCCATCACTTCTCTGCCCCCAACTCCCTGAGCATGTCAGGCTTTCACATCACCTTCTTCTAATTACACAGGACTCATTCTTCTTCCAGCTATTTATATAATTAAATTCTCATTTCTTTTAATTTATGCGTTTGGTCCCTCTTTACTTCTTTTTATGATTAATTACATCATCAATTCGAATCACAACCCAAATTAGGCCTCACCTTTGGCCTTAAACTGGGTTAGTTATATTTATTATTTTCTTAAGAAATACGGGATGTTACATAGACTGCCCTTTTGGGTTTTCAACCTAGGGAACTCCTTTTTTCACTTTGATTGAAGCATAAGTTTTCATGAAAATAGTTCTAAAGTAATAAAAACACAAAATTGAAGTATATAAAACTATTTTACAGCAGAACATCATAGAATTTGGTCATTATCAAGTCGTGCATCAAAAATGAACATAGGAAGAGAAATAAATCAGAACATGGAAATCATTTATGGAAATGATTGAATATGGTTTAAAAACTCTAAAAAGGTTTAATTTAGGCCTTAAACTATATCAAGAATGGGTTTTAAAATTAGTAAAGCGTGTATCCTAGCCCCTATCGGGCCGGGTGTCCATAATTGACACTATTCTAAGTTAGGAACTGCATAGCTACGGCATGCATATCTACATAATTAAGAATTAATTATAAATTAATAAAAATAAAGGATCATTTACCTTGACCCGTAAATCGCCGATTAGCCCGGCGCACCCTTAGGGCTATGAATTGGAAGCTGGAAGTGAACTCAAATGCTCAAAGATTAACTAGAACGATCCAAAGTCTTTTAAATGCGGACACTACAACTCGTAAGTCTCAGAGTCCTTTGAGAACACAAAAGTGTTCTCTAGTTTTCAAAGCTTGGAATTGATGGATTCGAAATGGATTGAAAGGGGAGGTGAATAGACCTTTGTATAGTGGTTGAATAGGGGTAAAAATGATGGTTTTCTGATGTGGGATCATTCAAAAAAAAGAGTTTGGACAATATCAAACAAGAAAAAATTGAAAAAGAGTTCGATGGGACACAGACTACTCGTAAGGTTGAACCAGCCTTACGGGCCATGGCTAGAAGGCCAGTTAGGCACTATGGGCTATGCCCAGTGCTACCTTATAGGTAGGGTCTGTAAGGTCGGACTGGCCATATGGGCTTCCTTAGAGTATTTTTGTGTTGTCTTTTTAGAGTATTTTTTAGTGTTTTTAAAGGCAAAAAGGGACATACCCAAGCTTTGAAATGACTACAAAAAGGTTCAAACAATATGTTTAAAGGTTGGTTTGATTGAAAATAAGGTTTGATGGATGATAAAAAGGTGTTTGAAAAAAGTTGGTTGAAAACCGTTTGAACTAGAGATAGGTTTAAAAATCTTGTCGGAAGCTATTCTTGTTCTCGGGAATAGTTTCATCATATGACATAGCTAGGTGGTGGGTTTGTGCATTATGTTCGGTCAAAATGGGGTGTCTACAGTATTGAGTGGGAATTTGTTAGGCACCCACTCAGCCAAACCTCATGATTAGTCTCTACTCATAACTATTAGTTCTCATGATTGAGTTCATATACCTAACTAATGCATGAATGATAAACAAACTGACTAGGTAGGCTCACATTTTCGAAAGTAAGCATTTTTAGGAAATTCAAAAGGGATCGTGACCAACTTTCGTCTCAAGAATGAAAAAAATAATAATAATAATAAGACATACTACCTACGGATAGGACCCTAAAGATTTGCAATCGCTTATTCTCACATTTTTTTTGGATAACCAATTGTAATTCTTAGGTTCATATCCCTCCTACTTACTTTCTAACAAACAAACAATCCAAGTTTTCTATCTAATATTCAACCAGAATTGTGTTAGTGTGTGGTTGGGGTTTAGTTCAACATTTAATTCAACTATAAACGAACTAGCATGCAAACATGTTTTTTAAACATTTTTGTAGAAAAACCAGGGGATCCCTTAATGGGGAAATTGTAAAAAGAGACAAAATTTCTAAAAGAATAGCACAAACACATTATTAAAGCATGCAATAGCTAGAAAATATGGTTTTGAGGCAGAAAATTCTTAAAATGGGGCCCTAACGAGTTGTATGTTGAAAAATGAATTGTTTTTGGAAACTAGTTAAAAACAATATATTTAAGTATAAAAAAGCAAAAAATATGATTTTTAGGCAGCAAAACTTTAGAACAGTCCCCTAACGGGCCATGCATCGAAAATTGACACAATTATGAAAATAGTGAAAAATATGTGTTTGAAGTATGGAATAGCTAGAAAATAGTTGAAAAACATTAAATATATTTGAGCTAAACCTTAGACAATTTGAAAACATATTTTTTATGCAACAAAGCATGAAAATCGACCCATATCGGGTCATGCATCGAAAATCGACATAATTCTAAGAAACTAAGAACTACTTAACTAAAACATGCAATAACTAAAAGACAAAAAGACATAACTAAAAACTAAGAACAAAAGCAACAAACTAAAGAACGAGGACTTACCTTGACCCGTGAAGCACCGATTAGCCCGACAATGCGCCCTCTGGACTACAAACATGAAGCGAACTCGAACAGCTCCCTTCTTGAACTCCTTGGCACTTGAGCGCTCAAATATGAACTGAAGAGACTCAAAGTTCCCAAACACAAACTAAGCGACTTTCTTCGAGAATAAAAAGGCTAGTTTTAGAAGCACCAGCTCTAAAGAAAAATACTTTGAATAAATGGATTCTGAACGAATTGGAACGAGAGGTGAAGGGCCATTTATATAGGGGATCAAAAGAGGTTGGATGTCACGCCCCGCCCCGAGGTACCAGGCATGGAATGCGAGGGAACATAACTAATCGATTACTTCATAACTTCATCAACTCGATTCCATTGTCATTCAAGGAATCCTTCATAATATTTTTTCCTTTACATAACACAACTTACATCACAAAAGGGCTCTTCGGCCACTAACACATACTTTGATTTATAACTCAGAATAAAATACCAGCTGGAGTATATCTCCATGGACCCTAACTCAAATCTATATTTGCAGTGGACCAAACCGTGCACATCTTTTGACTCTACCTCTTACAAAGATCTATGTGGGGATGGCCTAAAAAATTCACATGCTCACCAATCACTAGCAATGGTATCATAAATTGCACAATGAAAGATAAAATAGTTCATCACTTTGAAAACAGGTTATCATTTCACAAAGATAACTTTTATCTCAAAAAAATCTTAGGTTCTCAAAACTTTATCAATTTTGATATTCCGTTTTACTTCATCTTCATTTCGTCATTTCTCTTAGTAGGGAAAAGTATATATAATAAAGTTTTTCAAAACTCATCTTTGTCAATTTATAGATGTCGCATCTTAGTTCGACCATTATCTGATCCGTTATCTCTTAGAAAAGAGTTATTTATCATTTTACCGTTCATTATCTTTTAAATGAGAATTTTCCATCATATCATCATTCACCTTCCAATAGAGGAATTTTTCATCCATCATATCATCACCTCTCAGTGGAGGAATTTCAACAACCACCTCCCAGTGGAGGATTTCCCATAACCACCTCTCAGTGGAGGATTTTCAATATCATTTTCATTTAGTCACTTAGTAGTGATAAATATATCCTTTTATTCAATACATCCACTTACTAGTGGTAACATACATACTCATTTTCACTTAGTAATTTTATTAAACACAAAACACTTTCCATAGCCATGGGATTGTTTTCTCTTCCCAACTCAGAGTTGTTACAATACTGCATCCCCGAATATCCCGCCTACTCAGTAGACAGGGCTAAAGATTATTCGTCGGGGTCACTTAACAATGCTCAGTTGTAGAGCTGAGAATGTCTCGGCCTACTCAGTAGACATGGCCATGATTATTCTCCAACCATCATTTATTACAATAAGGCATGGATCCATAATTAATAAGTAAATATATATCATAATGACATACATCCACCCTATGCACGGGCAGCGCGATGTAGTCCCAGTTAACCAGGCTATGAAAAGTAACCAAAGATATAGCTTTTCTTATTCAATATAACCATATTTCCTTAAACTCAACAGTTGTTCTTATACTTCACATTTCTTATAATTCTCCTGTTTATGAGTTCCATACCATAGTTTCGTATAAATTTATCATCTTTCTCATTTATCCAAACATTTCTCGTATAACCATAGTTCTTATGTTCTACTACCAAGGATATCATGATAATATCTTGTGTTCTTTAATTAAGTATCTCAATCTTTCATTTAAGTTTTTCAACACAATATTCATAGATCATCGCTTTCCTTTTCGTATTACATAATTCGTCATTCTTATTTACCCAACACGTTTCATAGAGTAAATTATCTTTTCATAGTTCTCATATTCCAGTATATGTTTTTAAAGATTATTTCATAAAAATATTGAGTTCAAGTTCCAAAATAGGTTCATGGATCGTTTCATAAAATATAAGTTCATAAGGATAGTTTTCTTTCTCAAGTAAAATTATTATTTTCTTTTATAAAAACGTATATCATAAAGCGCCATGACTTTAATCATTTGCATACTTATAATACCAAGCTAGTGATAAATAAAAGTACATCTCGAATGAGCTCAATTCAAGCGACGTCTTCCAGTTCACTCCGAATCCCCGATTCCTACACAATTTAGCATATGAACGTGATCAAAACTTAACTTTGCAACTCAAAGTAACTCATGCATACTTGTGGGGATGTGCATGTGAGGTCATTCTCTTCTCAAATACCTCATATTTAATCACTCTTCGTACTTTCATGGTCCCCAAGATCCCTAACTTATGTTTAGGTACTTAGTTTTGCATAAAGCTTTCTTGAGTCATATTTTTCAGCATTTTCAGATTCTGTCCCACCGGTTTGAAATTCGTTTAAAAATATTAAAACTTCTCTAAAACTTCTATACAAATTAAAAAGGCTAGACTAGGATGTTACCTACATTTTTTATAAAAAAACCCGAGAGCCATATCTCAACAAAAATGGCTCTAAAAATTCGTGGGGCACAATCTATCCAAAAACAACCCCGTTTGGGAGAATCCCATTTTCTCAAAATTCGTCCGATGAAAATGAGGTTTATCAGTTTTTAGTGAAACTAGACTCATATACCTTTACTTCCATATATGGATCATCTCTAGTGGATTTTTTTGTAATTTATTAAAATTCTCCAAAGTGGACTATTGTTCTTCCTTCCAACTACATAATGTTCAAAAATGGCATAGGGGTTCTAAAATACATTTTTGGGTCTAACCAAAAATATTTCATGTTCGTAACATGCTAAAATAGCTCTTTTAGAAACATATTTTCATTTAGGATCTGTTTGGGTAGCACAAAAATTCGTAGATGAGACTTTAATACACTATTCTTCATTTTTTTATAACGTTTCTTACTTCCATCTTCTTTTCTACCCTCTTACCCATGCAAACATTATTTTTAACCATCTTAAAATAATTTTATATGTTATGTTAGTCATTATTACTAAATTTTCTATAGATCTTAACTCTTTACTTCAACATGATCTCAAATCAAGAAAGTTCTCCTTCTTAGATTGGAGATCATTCCTTATGTGTTCTTTCCATATTCTTATCTTATTTTTTATTTGAGAAGCGATGAGATATGTGAGATGACTTTAGAACTTTGAAAGAGAATTTTAAGAACACCTACTTGATGATTTTTTGGTTGAGGGTTGGAGGAACTAAGGTTGTTCTTCCTTCTCTTATTTCTCCCTTCTTCCTTTTCTTTCTTTTCTTTCTTCGTCTTTCCTTCTTCTTCTTTTTCTTTTTCTTTCTCTCCTCTCCTTTCTATAGGCTCCACCGAATTTCTCTAAGTGTGGAGAATGACTTGAGCAAATGAATTTTTTTTTGGAGAAGGCTCTTATTTATAGCCAAGAATTTGTGGTGAGAATATATTTTTACCCCTCATTTAGTTAGGGTTCAACCATGCCATCTTCCATTAGGGTATTGGTTCTTCTATTTTGGTTGCCTTTCAACCATGGTTAGGGTTCCCAAATGGGAGTCATTATGAGTCATCAATAGTTTTAGAAGATTTTTCTTCCATAGTCTTTTCAAAAAACTTTTGAATTTTCTTTTATTTTTATTTTTATTTATGTCACATCACTTCTTCTCTCATAAAGTCTTTTTACAAGTATTGATCCATGTGCATCTACGCTATTCATGGAATACTTGGGAGGCTTAAAGGGTTGGGAAAACTATTTTTTCAAGAAACCTTCATGCTTCCCATCTTTTCATATTTTCTTTCTTTTCTTTTCTTTTCTTTTTTAATACAAAATTGGCCACATCACTTGTAACACCCCACTCCCCAGAGGATAATTAAATCTGCTCGGAGTGGTGCTACGTCGGCTCACCCCATATGATCTTATATAAAAAGAGCACGATGCACACCGCATCTTCTATAAAACATCATCTATAGTAATAAAACCATCAAATAACTCCAACCAAACAAAGCACTAAGGAAACCTCCATCCATACATATAAAATCATGCAACTAATAATCAGCGAAAGAATTAAACTTAACCATAAAAATAACCTGATAAATTTTTCAAATCAGGTCTTGGCTCTTGCTGTTCTTCAAAATTAAATTTTTTTCTTAAAAATCTTATATTAATTCTTTTTCAAATAATATAAGAGCGGTCCTTAAAATTCTTATTGACTTTGATCAAATGTCAGGTGGCGATTCCATTTTTCTAAAAGACCTGATTAAAATTATAAAATCCTTTTTTTCTTTTTCTCGTCGCATTAAACCAAGATGTCGAGCAACGAGGGAAAAAGAGAACTCACCTTTCTTCTCTAAATACCTGTGGGAACGGCACAAAATCGGGGCGCGATAGTCACTACTAAAATAACTGCTTAGGTTCTGCCTCTGTGATATAGCTTTGGATTGCATCCCTTCTCCTAAGGTAACTGCTTAGGACCATTTAATGATATCTAGGGTAACTGCCTAAGTTTAGAAATATTTTCTAGAGTAACAACCAAGGTTTAAAGATAATCTCTAGGGTAACTACCTCAGTTTAATGATAATTTATACATGGCTTTAAAAATATTTTCTAAGATTACCACCTAACTTTGAAGGGGTTTCTAGGGTAACCAGCTAGGTTTAAAGATATTTCATAAGGCAACTATTTATCTTTAAAAATAACCTATTGCGTAACTTTCTAGACTTGAAAATGATCTCTAGGATAACCACCTAGATTCAAATATAATCTAGGTCACCACCTAGAAATGAAGATGATTTCTAAAGTATCAACCTTGATTTAAGAATGCGTTTCTAGGGTAACTAGCTATGTTTAAAGGTGGTTTCTAGGGTAATCACATAAGTTTGAGAAAAAAGTTCTAAGGTAACTTTTTAGGCTTGAAAATGACCTCTAGGGTAACAACCTAACTTTAAATATACTTTTTAGAGTAACTACCTAGAATTAAAGAGGACTTCTAAATGTATCAACCTATGTTTGAGAGCTTCTAGGGAAACCACCTAGGTTTAAGAATAGTTTTCTAAGGTAACCACCTAATTTGATGATATTTTTTAGGGTAACCATCTAGTATTAGGGATGATCTTTAGGAAAACTACCTAGGTTTAAAAATAACTTTTAGGGTAACCACCTAGGCTTTAGAATGATCTCCAGGGTAACCACCTAGGCTGGATAATATTTTCTAGGATAACCACCAAAGTTTGAGAATGATTTTTAGGGTAACCACCTAATTATTTTGTGGGTCACAATCACAGTTTGCTACGGTAATCACGTAAATTTAATCTTTTTTGAATAACAACCATAGTGATTGCGGTCATATGTTTGGGTATTGTGGATGACACTCCACCTTCTTTTTTTTGAATTTCATCAAAATGGATGAGATTTCGAGCAATTGTGGTCAAGTTATATTTTTGTCTATTGTGGATGACACTCCACCATGACCGTTTAAAGTTCACCAGTCGAATGAGATTCTGAGCAACTGCAGTCGAGTTACATGCTTTGGCATCATGGATGGCACTCCACTTTGCCTGTTTGAAGATCACAAAGTCGGATGAGATTTTGAGCGACTACGGTTGTGTTACATGTTTTGGTATCATGGATGGCACTCAAATTTTCCCGTTTGAAGTGTTATTCAAGAAAGACCCTAGAGGGGGTGAATAGGGTTTTAAATTTCTTTTTAGTTTTTTAAATTCTTTTAAAAACAATGTCAGTAAAAATTATATATATAATAAGTATTCACAGATAAATATGAAAGCAGTAAAGAGATAGGGATAGAAGGATTACACCGTAATTTTTATAGTGGTTCGACAATTCCAACCTACGTTCACTCCTCAAGCTTCCTTTGAGATTTTTCCAGTATGACAGTACTTACGGGTGTGCTTCAAACCTTTTACAAGGTATCACCAAGCTGCGTTCCAAAACCCTCAGTATAACACCCCACTTTGCGGAGGGTAAAACAACATACTCGGAGTGGTGCTACGTCATCTCTTCTCAATAGAATCTTATATATAAAAAATTTCCACCACAATTTAAAATGATTAATTAACTCCAACCAAACATTCACTAAGAAAAAACTCCAATACATACATACATCATATCACTAGCGGAAAAACTTAAATCCAACCTTATACAATAATCTACTAAACATCCGTACAATATAGGTACCAACCAACAGAAGACTATACTACAACGTCTTCATCTCACAACTAAACCTCCACCTGGCACTATGGACCGACATTTATCCCAACCTGTAATCTGCAACCACAAAGGTTATAGGAGAGTAGGCTTAGCATCATAATCAAGAGCATATAAAAGTAGTGTATAATCATGCAGATTTTTATATAAAACAACCATTTTATTTATAACAACTCATAATCAGGCTCACTAGCCAACACATATGTTTTACCAGAAACCTTCATACTTTTACACACGGTCCGACGACCACACAAAAGGTTTAAACATGCTTTTTAACCTTTTTTATTTCCAACGCACACACGGCCTTACAGCTAAACTTTCATGATATGTAAAACATACATTCACACACAACCCGAAATAACGGCACAACAACACACCATGATGTATAAACATCCTTGGCCCTATGACCCAACATGGCATAAAATTCTCAACTGGCACAAAGCCATACAACTCGCTTAGAAAGCATTATAATAATTCTAAACCCAAGGCTTAAAAGTCAAACATGCAATATGCTTAACAACAATGCATAATCTCACACCCATAAAGGGCAAAAGCCATAAGGCGATCTCACACCCAGAAAGAGCAAAAGCCATAAGGCTATCTCATACCCATAAAGGCCAAAAGCCATAAGGCTATCTCACACCCATAAAGAGCAATGCCACTATGGCTATTATTCTCCTAACACACTTGGGGCAAGGGATGGTTACCCGCATTAACTTGGCACTTTCTGACAAAACGATATATATTGATATAAGAAATATCTCCACACACATGCAACCAACTCATGCTCACATTCTTTATAAAAAAAACTACTTTTCCATCCACACAAGCAAAGCATACTCACACTCTTATCAATAGAAGAAAAATATAATACATTTTTTATCAAACCGAGCCACACATGCTCACAACATATTTTATACAAACGACATGTTAAATATGAGGAATGCATAGCATCATGCATACAAGAGGACATGTCCACAGATGTATATAAAACAATTCAACACATACTAATCATTCTGAATAAGCTAGTCACTCTCACTTGATATTCGCATCATAAGAATCACCTCATTAGAACTGGAGACGTCGCTCCACCATCCACGACCATCATCCGGGACCTAGATACAACATAACTCATGAATGAGTATCAACTCACAACTCATATGCATCCTAGGATCCTATTTTTTAGACCCCAAGATTAACCAACGACCCACCATTCCACTTGGAACACCACATCTTTTTTTATTAAGGATCCCCACCTTACCACACTTGATAAATTCATCTTATCATCTTAAACCTTTATAATTAATTTTATTAAGATCTCGGGGGTTAGATATGAACATTATGAATAATTTTCATGAAAAAATCTAAGGTCATAAGGGTCCACAAACGCCCCAAAATATTGTTGGAACATAATCATTTTTTGTTCTTCATTTGAGTCGACTCAGACCCTCAACGAGTCGACTCACCGAGTTTGGGTCGACTCATCACTCCATTGGGTCGACTCAAAGGACTTGCTGGGGAGGCTTGGGTCGAGGCAAAGGTTGACACACATCAACTCATGCACGCGCTGACGCTATCCTGGGTCGACACAAACACCACTTGGTTCGACTCACATGCAAGGGCTAAGGTTGGGTCGACACACATCACACCTGGGTCGACTCAACTCTCCGCCTATCAAAACTATTGAGAGCCAAAAACCACTTGAGTCGACACCCATGCCCCTTAGGTTGACTCAATCTCTTGCCTGTCAAACAACAGAGAGCTCACACCCCATTGAGGTTACGCTCACGATCCTTGGGTCGACTCACACCGTCGACTGAAGAACTCCTGAGACTCAACCATCATTGTGTCGACTCACACCCCAAATGGGTCGACTCAAACTATGGAGAAATAGCATGCTTTGTTTTCTGGTGGTCTGATCTAAGGCCTTGTTTGGGAGAAAAACGTGTTTTTAGGTCCAACACTCTATGGATAACACACAACCATCATCTTCCTCCCTCAACCCCAAAACATAAATAACTCCACAACCTCCAAAAGGTCATCTATTATGATTTAATCCCACACTAAACTCCATTTTTCCTCCATTGATGAACTCTAAGATGGATTCAAAGAAGTTCCATCTAGATGCATGAACTTACCAACTAAAAGAAATACAACAAGGGGTTTTCCTTCCCCAACCAAGGAGAGATCAGAGCTCTTACCTCTCAAGAAAGATCGTAGCTCGAGCTTCATCTTCTACCGATTTCCTTCTTGCCAATTTTTGAGTATTCGAACCCCACCCCCGAAGATGTTAAAACATCTTCTATGGCTCCAAGCTCCCTTTCTCCTCTTCTTTCCCTCTCTCGGAACAGGTGTGAGATTTCTTCTCACTCCTCGAACCTCCGTCTTCTTCCTTCCCAACGAATCTCCTTCCTCGTCTCTTCTGTTTCTACATTTCTCTTCTTCTCTCACTAGAACACAGATGAACTTCGGGAACACAATCCTGAGACACTCTCCATCAGCCCCTATAACACTGAGATGTGTCAGGGAAGTCACATCTCCTTCCCAACAATTACCCAAGGCTCCTCATTCTTTATAATATTTATGCATTTAACTCACATTCCTTCAAACTAAAAAGTTTTTCGGTCATTCTTCATATTTTTATTTATTAATCTCCTCATTAACGTAAGCCATAACCAAACATGGCCTCACTTTGGCATCAAACCGAATTAATAATCTTAATTGTTTTATTTTGAAAGTACGGGGTATTACACATGATCCATGGCCGATCATCTTTCCCAAATTGGGGTGTGACAGAAGTTGTCTCAGAGCAAAAGTTTAAGTAATATTGCATTATGTCATTAGTAGAGGTTCGGATTTCCAGAGTTCTATAAGTTATGAAGTTAATCAAGCTTTATCTTACATATGTTCTTGTTCTATTTTGATCTTCAGTGAGATGGCTCATTTGAGACATGATGTGAATTCTAAGTATGCGTCTACGGAGGATGTACATGTGGAGCATACCCTTGACACTATGATGGACATATATCGTGAGTAACTAAGTTGAAGCTAAGTATGTGTAGGACTTTTTGAGTGTCGTACCTATGTCTTCGGACGTCTGGTTAACTGGCC
>JAUTBS010035932.1:3188-14032 GCA_032361285.1 Aequorea victoria
TATTTATTTATTTTTGTAATGAATGACTACAGCATGTGTCTCATGCATGCCAATACGTCATTTTGGATTAAGATTAACAACTCTATGCTTGGGAGGAATCACATGCATATAATTATAGTGTGCATCTGCTAGCAAGCTCACTGCTGTGCAGAGGAGATTTCAATTTCTTCTTTCTTTTTTGGAATTATCGATTATTTAAAAAAAAATCTTAATTTTTGCTTTAATGACCTTGATAGAGGACCAATTCGATACAGAAGCTGAGGATGTTCCATATGAAGATGATCCAGTTTCCTATGATTCAGATATTATAGAAACAGATGCCATCACCGAGAATGACGAAGAGGAGGAGGAGGAGAAAGAAGAAGAAAAGAGAGTTCCAGCTGATCTTGGGAGTGGATGGGGAAGAATCATTTACAGCCCAGTTAGGAGGGGCAGGCGGGTTGAAATAAACGTCTGCCGAGCAACAAATCCAGATGGCTCTGACGGCTCCTTTGAACGCATTGTTATTACGCAAAGTAAGAATCCTACACTGCATCATCAGGCCCGAAGATCTCTTTGGGGTGATTTATGGCCCTTTTGATACTATTATGTAATTGTTATTCTCGTTTTTTATATTTTTTTTGTTATTATAAATGTAAATATGAATAATAACTTTTGATTTGGGAAATTGTTCATACGTTTCATTGTTAATTAGTATTGATACTTTTAACCATTCACAACGAATTGAGATAAAATAATGAAGAAAAATGGGCAATTAACTACAATTCTGGATGAGTTACCTACAAAACAAACCTTAAGTCTCCCGACAATGGAATCAACCCCGATGACCACTGACCATAGTTGTCCTACTTGCCACAGGCGAGCCGTTTTATCAACAGAAGGATGATAGAAGACACTGCAGAGTACAAATTAGTCATTAACACCAGAAGTCAAGGAAACATATCTTTCCTGTGTAGATGTAAAGTACAATTGGTAATAGGGGGAAACACAATAATGATTTAGCACACCTATGTGACCAGGAAATCAACACCACTTTCATATTTTTCAGAAGATCACTAACCCCATTCTTGGACCATGAAAGAGCCAAGACCTCACCACTGTGCCATAATTTGGAATATATATCTCACGGATTTGCAGCTTTCAAGTCCGATGCTTTGTTCATTTTTCATCATTGTAGCACTCGGCTATGTATTCTTGTCTATGTAGATGATATCCTCAATTACTAGCAATAATTCTTCTTCCATTACCAAGCTTATCTCTACCCTTAATTCACTATTTGCTTTGAAAGACCTCGGACAGCTCCATTATTTCTTGGGTATTGAAGCTACTCGTACCTCTCATGGCCAGGATTCCAAATTTCAGATTCTTTGCGGTGTTTTAAGTGACTTATATAGGGCCTTGTCCGAGCAGATGTGGGATCCAATTGGATATTTTTCTTGGGATGTATTAGGAAGGAATTGGAATGCTCATACGGAAAGAAAGAAAAGCTTTTTTTATTGATTCAAGCACGGACCCATCTTTAAAGAAAACGCAGAACGTGTTATGCCTTGAAAGCACCACTCACCACTAATCATGTAGAGAATAGTTTCTATTGCAAACAAGTCTATAGACACCCTCATGTTTAATCCATAATTAAGAACGAAAGTCTTGAGTGATTTAGATATATTTTCATCCATGAAAATTGGTTCAAATTTACGCCTAGCGTTTTTGAGTGATTTAGATATACTTTCATCTTTGAGTGATTTAGATATATTTTCATCTATTAAAATTGGTCCAAGTCCAAGTCCACGCCCAACGTTTGGACACGAATCTCAATGTTTGGACGCTCGAGAGCAGTGGAAGATTTTTTGGTCTCTGGACCATAACGTCCGGATGTAGTCGAGGGCATTCGGACGTAGGAGAAAAATATCCGAACGTAATTACACAGTACATTGCCGCAAAATGCAGTTTTGCGAATTAGATTTTCGAGTCAAATTTTTAAGGTTTGACTTTTCCTATAAATAGAAGGTCATATTACTCATTTGTATAGAACATTAAGAATACCCAGAGAGATCGTTTTTCACAGAGAAAAAGATCAAAGAGAGACAATGAAGAGTTGTAACCCTTATTGATTCATAGTGGATTGATCTACTCTTTGTCCGTGGATGTAGACAGATTATCGAATTACGTATATATATTTTTTTCTTTGTTCTTACTGCGTGCTTTATTCTCGTTTATATTATTGGTGTGTTCGTCTCGATTTCTCTATTGTTCTTAATTAGATTACAGATATTGTGAGTGCATTGCTTTCGCGCACAACAAGTGGTATCAGAGCTTAGGATTGTTTTGATCAATCGTTGACGGTAGAGATAACGCTCATCAAGTATGAAGTTGAGAAGTTCAACTGTAAAAACAACTTCTCATTATGGTAGTGGCGTATAAAGGATCTGTTGATCCAGCAGAGAATTTTCAATGCGTTACTCGGCAAGGCTAAGAAGCCAGCAAAACTTGATGACGAGGATTGGGAGGATCTTGATGCAAGGGCTGCGAGCGTCATTCGCCTGAGTCTAGGCAACAATGTTGATGAGTATAGGGTTGGTGGTCAGGCAATTGAGGCCACGTGTACATTCAGTCATGGTTGGACAACTGAGATAGCTGAACGTATCTGGGGGCCTACCGAGAGGCCAGGAAGCGTAGCTGGGATTACCAACTACATTCAGCCGAGTATGAGCAGGACTTCAGAGTACTCAGGCATGTCCCGAGAGACCGATCACCGACCAGAATCATGAAATCCCGATCACTTTGGGGGTCCAGCTATGGGCCGACCACTTTTTAGAGCATAATTAAAGTTGGTCAAACAGCCCATATCATAATAGTTAATATATATTTATATTTAGAGCATAATTAAATAATATACCACTAATATAATATGTTTAGATAATCCTAAAATGTGATAATACATCATTAATATTGATTAAAATAAAGAAAGAAATTCAAAAACCAAGAAAAACCTAACATGAACCAACCTTTAATGGCTGCCTCGACTAGATGGGTCGACTCATGCCTCGGCTGAGTCAACGCAAGTAACGAAGGGGGAGACCCCCGTGCTTTGGTGTCGACTCATGGCCTCCATGAGTCGACTCATGAAGTGTTGCCCAGCCTTGAGTTGACACAAGGCCCCTTTGGGTTGACTCACAAGGCTATGTCGAGACCCTTGGACCCCTTAGGTCGACTCACACCATGGTTGGGTCGACCCAGTGCCTCTGTGTTGCCCTATGAGTCGACTCACAGAGCACTTTTGTGCCTCAGGGTCGACACCAGCCCCTTGGCATCGACCCTTGACACTCGAGACCCTTCTAGGTCGACTCACAGACTCCATCAGTTGACCCACTGACCATGCCGTGGCCAACCAGCACCTTTAGTCGACCGAGACCCTCTGGGTGTCGTCTCAGCCCTGCATTCTTCTCTGTTTGAGTCGACACAAGGGCCTGGTCGGTACTTTTTCAATAAAGTTTTAAAAATTAATTCTAATGCTTAGGCCCTATTTAGGCATCAGTTTAAGGGATAAAATAAATTAATTTGAATTCATTTATCACCAGAAACACATATGGGAAGAAACTAAATAGGTTACGGAATCGTTTGATAGTTCTAAATAGATTATTTAGCATTGTTTAATGTTTGTATTATTTCATTACATCAGGTTGAGATTATTTGCATCCATTGATCAGTAGAAGTTATCTTGGATGTCAGATGAGTGGATCATGCTACTATCTTTCAGTAAAATATTCTCATTCCCCAAAATTATTTTAAGAGAGGTTTTTAGCTACTTCAAATGTTTTATTAAAAACTATTTTATAAATGCTTTAAATGAAAATGTATTTATTTACATGCTTTCTTTAAACTCTTTGAAATGTTATGTATGATATACTATCCTACAAATTCATGGCATAAAAGTTTTAAAGCATGAAAAGAAAGAAGAATGATTTATTATTATATATATGGTGTGATCATGAGATGAGATTCTTGGTATGTGAAAAAGTCTAAGGGATAGTTTCTCTTCGGGGGTGACTTTGGCAAGCTAAGGAAAAGAACTGGTTTGAATCTGTGTTGACCTTAGTTGACTCAACGGTTAAGGAATAGTTCCGGGTGCATCCGGTGACCTTAACTGCAATCGTGTAGAGAATAATCCCGGGCACCAACCCGTGGTGACTCTAATATCGATATTGGATCCAAGGGTCAAGAGACCTCGAGTAAAAAGGGTATTGATACTTATTATATGCACAGTATGATACTGTTGCACATATTAATTATTCCCACTCGTGTATGAGCATGTCGCCTTTACCATTTTATCATGATATCGTTATTATATAATATGAGGACACTTGAAGTCCATTTTGAAAAGGAAAACGTATGTGTTTTCAAAATGAGATGAAAAAGGGAAATATATGTTTTCAAATGGAAGAAAATGAAATAAAAAGAGAAGAGATATACTAAATGGTTTGTGATTACTCATTTTTTTTATGCTGTATATAACATGCCATGTTATGTTATCATACACTTTATTTTATCCATGTTTTAAAACTGTATTGTACTATCAAGATTCCATTCATCAGTTTATACTGATGTAGCTCCTTAATATTTTTCAGGTAGCTTGTGAGTTGAGATCTAGCTGATGGACTGCTGTGTGAGATCTATGTTCTCGACCTCTAAGGCATCGCATCATTTTATTATCAGTTACTTCCGCATAGTTTACATTATCATATGACATTATGATTTTATGGTTATTGATACTGTTGACATTACTGGTAGACTTATGGGCTATTGACCCATTTATATCACGTTTAGACATCTTTATGATTCTTCTTGGGCTATTGACCCAATTAATAAGAAAAAGGAATTTTTAGTATTTAAATTCATAAAATTAAATAATTAATTAGTTCATAATTAACTAATTTTTTTTAAGGCTTTCTTGGCCTGTTGGGCTAAGTCCCACAATTCATGGCTGGTCACCATTCCCAAATTGGGGCGTGACAAGTTTGGTATCAAAGCAAAAGTTTTTCAAAAGATTAAAAAGTAAAATAACATTGTATCATGTCTAGAAGAGGTCTGGATCCCCAGCGTCCTAGTATGTGAGTATTGATATATTGCCTGTCATGTTATCTCTCACATGTTTTGTATTGATATATTGTGATATTTGTTAGATGGCTCACCCTAAACGTAACGTGAACTCTGTGATTGCATGGTCTGATGGTGCACAAGGGGAGAATGTCCCAATTATCACTCCTGTGGCTGAGACATCAGTGGCTCCGACAGACCAGCTGTTCCAGTAGCCCCAGTTGTAACTGATGCCCCAACTGCCCCTGTTGCTAATGAGACCCTTCAAACTCTCTAAGCACTGGTGGGTATGCTGGCTGGGCAAAAGGCTTGGCAAAGAATAGTTAACGAAGGCAGAGCTATGACCATGGATAAAGGGTCCATGTTTGAGAAGTTCATGAAGATTCGCCCTCCGATCTTTAAAGGGTCAATCAACCCTGATGAAGCAGAGTTGTGGAAGCTAGAAATCATGAAGATTTTTGAGCATTTGGGTTGGTCCAATGGTATCAAGGTATCATTACCAACATATGTTCTTCAAGGACCTGCGAAACATTGGTGACGCATGGTTAAGCGCCAGTTTGAAAGAAGGGAGCAAGAGCTCACTTGGGGAAAATTCTTAGAACTATTCGATGACAAGTTCTACTCAGTAGTAGTCAGAAAGTAGAAACATATCAAGTTCTTGTCATTGGAGAAGAAGACGATGACAGTAGTTGAGTACGAAGCAAAGTTCGCAGAGTTATCTGCGTTCGCACCGCAGAATGTCGCGGAGGAGGCAGACAAGGTAACCATGTTCGAGAGGGTTTTGCGCCCTGCCATCCGCAGCCGTGTGTCAATTCTCGAGTTAAAAACCTTGTCTAAGCTTGTGACCAAGGCTCTCTTAGCGGAAAGAAGCTTGGATGATGGACAGAAACACCGAGAATCACAGCCGAAGAGGAGTAAAGATCAGAAATCAATCGAGAATCATCATAGAGGTAACAATCCTCCTAAGAAGACACACATTCAAGGCCAGCATCAAAATCAGAATGGGAGAGACGCGAAATAACAAATTTGGAACCCGTGCAACCAGTGCGGGAAGGTCCACTCTTGTGGACAGTACTGTGATGGGACACCCAGGACCTGCTACACTTGTGGTAAGACCGGACACCTGTCCTCTTACTGCAGGAATAAAGAAATAGGAGGACAACAACAGCAGCCGATTCAAGTTCAGAAACCTCCATCATATATCACTGGAAAAGCTCTAGCCCAGCAAAACCATCAGGGAGGACAAAGACAGAACAATTATAACAGGTTGCAATGATAAGTACCGATTACTCAGGGACGTGTTTACGCTCTCACTCGAGAGGAGGCCAAAGCTTCACCATCCGTGGTGCAAGATATTATCACTGTATCATCTGTACCTTCTAAGACTCTTTTTGATTTTGGCGCTACACATTTATTTGCTTCACCATAATTTTTTCACCGCTTATCTGTCACGATAGAACAATTAGATGCTCATTTTTCTGTGTCTACTCCTGTTGGGGGCACAGTTGTTCTGCATGAGATTTGTCCTTTGAGAGTTGTGGAGTTGGGTGACAGATTGTTAACAGTAGATCTTATTTCCTTATCCATTTGTGACTTCGATGTTATCTTTGGTATGGACTGGCTCGTCAAGCATCACGCAACCATAGACTGTTATTACAAAAGGGTTATTTTTGATATCCCTGGGCAACCCAAGTTCTTCTTCCAAGGAGACATGGGGTTAGCTGCCCTTTATGCTAATCGATCGTGGAGGAGATGTCGCGAAGGTCTTGTGGCTTTTGTGTTAGGCACAGGTGTATCCGAAGCAAAGTTGGAGGATCTGTCTGTTGTGAGGGAGTTTCTGGATATTTTCCCCGAGGACTTGCCAGGTATCCCTCCAGATCGTGAGATTGATTTCACTATAGATCTCCTTCCTGGTACTCTGCCTATCTCTAAGGCTCCGTACAGGATGGCACCGTTGGAGTTGAGGAAGTTGCAAGCCTAGTTGCAAGAATTATTAGATAAGGGTTTCATCCGACCCAGTGTTTCGCCGTGGGGAACACCAGTATTATTTGTGAAGAAGAAGGATGGTTCCATGCGATTATGTATTGATTATTGACAATTGAACAAGGTTACAATTAAGAACAGGTACCCGTTGCCACGCATTGACGATTTATTTGATCAGCTTCAAGGAGCACAGGTTTTCTCCAAGATTGACTTGCGATCTGGTTACCACCAATTGAAAGTCAAGGAGGCGGATATTTCAAAGATGGCATTCAGGACTCGATATGAACATTATGAGTTTCTAGTTATTCCTTTCCAGTTGACCAATGCTCCTGCCGCTTTCATGGACTTGATTAATCGGGTCTTCAAGCCGCAGTTAGATCGCTTTGTTGTTGTGTTCATCGATGACATCTTGATCTACTCTAAGAGCATGGAGGAGCACGAGGAATATCTACGAGAAGTTTTTCAAAATCTACAGGAGAAGTAACTTTATGCCAAGTTCAGCAAGTGTGAGTTCTGGCTGGACAGCGTATCTTTCTTTGGCCATGTGGTTGGCAAGGATGGAGTCTCTGTGGACAGCAAAAAGATTGAGGCAGTTGTTGATTGGCCGCATCCGACATCAGTTACTCAAATATGTAGTTTCTTACATTTGGCCGGCTATTATCGACGGTTTGTGGTAGGGTTTTCCCGCCTTGCCTACCACTTACTAGCCTGAATCGGAAGGGAGTGAAGTTCGAGTGGACGGACAAATGTGAAGACAGTTTTCAAGTGCTCAAGCGAAGGTTGACATCAGCACCAGTTTTGGCTCTACCCACTGAAAGAGGAAATTTTGTGATCTTCAGTGATGCGTCACACCAAGATTTGGGATACGTTTTGATGCAACACGAGAAAGTTATAGCATATGCTTCACGACAGTTGAAGATCCACGAGAAGAATTATCCTATGCACGACTTGGGGTTGGCAGCTATCATTTTCGCGTTGAAGATCTGGCGACATTACCTTTATGGAGAATCTTGCGAGATCTACACTGACTATAAAAGCCTAAAGTACATTTTCACGTAGAAGGAGCTCAATTTGCGGCAAAGACGATGGTTCGAGTTGCTGAAGGAGTATGATGTGGAGATTCTCTACTATAAAGGAAAAGCGAACGTTGTGGCAGATGCGTTGAGCAAAAAATCTTTGGAAAGCAGCTTAGCGGCATTGACAGCCCAGCACCAGCTTTTGGAAGATCTGAGAAGAATAGAAGTGGAAGTTCTACATCATGAAGAGACTGCATTATGTTATCAGTTGACCGTGAGACCAACCTTGTTAGAGAGGATTTGTGTAGCTCAGCAGGAAGATGCTCAGTGTAAGAAGATGGTGGACGAATTATGCAAAGGAGAGGTAAAGGATTTCAGCAGCAACGACGAAGGAATTCTCAAGTTCAGAGACCGAGTGTGTGTACCTACCGACGAAGAGCTAAGAAAGGAAATTCTGATCGAAGCTCATAGTTCGGGGTGCAACATTCATTTGGGTGGAACAAAGATGTATCGAGATCTTTGTGAGCACTTCTGGTGGAATGGTATGAAGCGAGATATAGCGGAATACGTGGCACAATGTTTGACTTGTCAACAGGTGAAGATTGAGCATCAGCGACCAGCAGGGAAACTTCAACCATTACCACTACCCGAGTGGAAATGGGAGATCATTATGATGGATTTCGTATCCGATTTACCTCTTACCCGCAGTGGAAACGACGCAGTTTGGGTGATAGTAGACCGACTCACGAAGTTAGCTCACTTTCTCGCCATCAAAATGACTTATCCTTTGGATCGTCTAGCACAGATGTATGTGCGGGAGATTATATGACTTCATGGTTCACCAGTTTCTATCATTTTGGATGGTGACCCTCATTTCGTTTTGAAGTTTTAGGATGCCCTTCAGTCAGCTATGGGTACCTGGTTGGACTTCAGCTCAGCTTATCATTCGAAAAACGACGGCCAGTCGGAGAGGACCATTCAGACCCTAGAGGATATGTTACGAGCTTGTGCATTGGAATGGAAGGGTAACTGGAATGATCAGTTACCGTTGATGGAATTCTCCTACAACAATAGTTATCACTTCAGTTTGGGGGTTGCATCTTATGAAGCCTTGTACGGGCGAAAGTGTAGATCCCCGTTATGTTGGTACAAAGTTGGCGAACGACAACTTCTTAGACCTGATCTTGTGGAAGATTCATCTCAGAAAATTTTAGTGATTCGGAACAAGTTGTTAGCAACTCAAAGTCGTCAAAAGAGCTATGCCGATGTA
Organism: Aequorea victoria; assembly: GCA_032361285.1. Taxonomy (NCBI): domain Eukaryota; kingdom Metazoa; phylum Cnidaria; class Hydrozoa; order Leptothecata; family Aequoreidae; genus Aequorea; species Aequorea victoria. The sequence continues at coordinate 12,552 of JAUTBS010035932.1, forward strand.
CGAAGAAGAGACTTAGAGTTTTCTGTTAGCGACATGGTATTCCTCAAGGTTTCACCTTGAAAAAGAATTATCCATTTTGGTAAGAAGGGGAAGTTGAGTCCCCGATATATCGGACCTTTCGAGATCCTTGATCGTGTGGGGGAGGTGGCGTATCGTGTGGCCTTGCCACCTAGCCTCATCAGTGTGCATAACGTTTTTCATGTCTCTATATTTAGGAGATATATTCACAGTCCGTCACATATGATAGATTATGAGTCACTTCAGGTTCTGGAGGATTTGAGCTATGATGAGCAGCAAGTACAGATTATTGATACGAAAGAGAAAGTTCTACGGAACAAGTTGATCCGTCTTGTCAAAGTCCTCTTGCGCAATGACAAGATGGAAGAAGCCACGTGGGAGCGTGAGGATGAGACTCGTGAACGATATCCGTTTTTATTTGCATGCGGTTAGTTTTAATTTCGAGGACGAAATTCCTTTAAGGGGGAGAATGTAAAATCCAGTAAAATTTTAGAATAGTTATTAATTAAATTAATTAATTAGATAATTAACAAATAAATTAAATAAATAAATAATAAAAGTAAATGAATTGATAAAATAAGTGTTGAAATATTAATTAAATTAAAAACTTATTTTTATCTTTAGTGAAATTAGCTAGTTATTAATTAACTAATTAAATTAAGTTAATTAAAGGAATAATTAAAAGAAAAAAATAAAGGAAGGGTAAGAACATGGATGACAGCTGTGTGCCCATATTCTGCTGAGACATTGGTTTTTGGAATGGGTTAACACCCTTCCCTTTTTAGAGTAGTCGATTATGGAATGTGGAGGGAAATCAGGGATCACATCCCTGATTTCGTGGTCCATTCCCATGCTATATGGGATCCCCTCCTCCTTTCTGCCCCCACGTTCTCATTCCCCCAATCTCATAAACCTCTCTCTGTATCTCTCTCTTTCACAGCCCTCTGCCTCGGCCAACCTCTGCCACCAACCACTCTGCCACCACCATCAAGCAACGACATGGATCTCTGGAGGCATTACCACCACCGAGGGCCATCACCGTCATCATCACCATTCGCTTCATCACTATTCGGTGATAACAGGTTGGTTAACTTCCCCTGTTCTATGTTTTGCTTCTGTATATACACGTATCACGCCATAGATTCTAGTTGAGACCATGTTTATCCCACCAAGCATGCAAATAAATAAGATTGTTATCACATTAGATCATTTGAACAATGGATCAAGGAATATGTAATCCGAATATATATATATAACAGTAGACATATGTATATTTTTTATAACAGATTATATAAATGTATGAACATATCGTATAAGCATCTTTAATGAAATCAGATCGTCAAAACGTGTGAAAATATAGTATTTAATTATGTTTATAATGTTTGATTCAAGGACCGAACAAAAGTAATCAAGATCCATATGAAAATATACAACAGTATATATATATATATATATATATATAT
>JAUTBS010036043.1:0-14031 GCA_032361285.1 Aequorea victoria
TGGTTGTATATTTTTGCGAAGAAATCATAAAAATAGAGTGATCTTTAGGCTATCTCCAGAATTTTCGTGTGAACCCAGTCATCCCTAAATTAAACATTATTTCTAACAGAGGTTCTTTAGGATGTCTTGAGTGTGAGATTTTTGGTTGGACCCAAAAATATATTTTTGAACCCCTTTTTTATTTTTGAAGTTTCTGTGACAGAGAGGCAGAATAACAGCCCACTTTGAACCCTTGTAACTTTCTCTATACAAATCCACTTGAGCTGATCCACATATCTAAAGAAATATCTATGAGTCTAGCTTCATCCCCGTGTTACATAAATCACTTTGGACTTGTATATTTTGAAATATCAGGTTTCTACCAAACAGGTTCCTTTTGCGACAGATTCTGTTGTAACATTTTTTGGATCCCTTCCTTTTAGCAACCAGTTCTTTGTTTCTTCATGACAAATATTTATAACATCTTAATCCAGCACTCTGTAAATGTTTCTAATTTTTCAGTGAGATTTGGTATTTATAAAGTATTTATGAGTCTCTGTGGCAGATTCTGAAACTCTGTTTTGTAGTGTGAAATAAGGTGTTAAAGACTCTACTTACCCCAAAGGCATGTTTGTTTCGTTTTAATACTATCCATGGTTATGAATGAGTATTTATGGCTGAGATAAATGTTTTACGAACTTAGAGTTACGTTATAACCTCTCTTATGCATGGACTGAGTCTTGGGTGGGGGTGTTCACTTTATGTCTAGCTTAGCTAGTGTTAGTTGTTGATGGATATTGTTGTTGTTGTGGACAAGTTCACGTGGTTTGTGACTTGGGTTTGATCTTGTGATGGAATGGGTGGTTTTCCTTCCATGATGTAACCTTTTGATGGGTACAGTGTAGCTTGGTGAACCGTGTCGAACTGATGAATTTAACACAGACTTGTTAGGGACTCATGAGGGATGGTAGTTCTGGGGTGCAATAAGTACTCTTCACCTGGCTGTAGCCCGCTGCCCTTGGGGTATTAATGAGCTAGTAGAGTGTGTCACTATACTACGACTCATGGTGTTACAAAGTGGGTCTTTAAGATCGGTTCTAGCTGGGGGTTCGCATGGACCAGTGGGTATGTAACCAATATTGAGTCATGGTGACCACCAATGGGGAACTGTATCGTGGCTATCTGGTGGCTTAAATTTCTAAAGTTGTTGGTTTGTGTGGTTGAGTTTTGTTGGATCCTTTCGACATAAAGGAATCCTGGTCAGGATTCAGGATTTTCATCATTTGTGCATATCACATATCATTATATCCTGTTGTATGTATTATGGGTTAGAAACGTTGGGTTCGGAAGTTTCTTTCTGGGCTTCGCAGCTCATGGCGTTTCATGCCAGGGCATGAAGAGGAGGATACAATCGAAGAGGCCGCAGAGGAATATGTGGAGTCGTGGCTCACTTGATCTAGTAGCAGTTGTGCTTGGAGAATTTTAATTTTTGTAATCTTTTTACATTATCGATGGAATATAATATTTAAAACAGGTTGTGCAATGTGCGAAACTGCAAACGGTATTATCTTATGTCAAATATCAAATTATGTTGAAGGGTTGTCATTAGAATAACCCTATATACTATATTTACGTCTCTTGATGAACCAAATTTTCGGGGTGTTACAGCATACTTACTTTAGACCTTTGAAAATAGTTTTGAACTATCTTAAATTAAGCATGATTTTCTGAAGGGGCCATTAGATTTTTGATATAGAAGATCCACCTAAGTGATAGTTATAGAGCATACTTTATTTAAGCTTTCAAAAGGAGTTTTGAATTAACTTGAAACTTGAGTGCTCCCTTGTAAAGGAAGGCTTAAAAGTAAACATGCGGTGCTACCACATGGGAAGGCTTCTTGGCATTTGAACAGAGTTTCCACATGGGGGAAAGGCACTTTGAGATTGAGAACATTTGGAAAAAGATTTGGAAGGTGCATGACATGTAGTGGATAGACTACATAGACATGACGTGAAGTACGAATGTACAAATCCCTACTTCACTCAGCTCTGGGGATAGATTGATTGAATTGAGAGACAGCGTAAAATAGGAATTTAGAAATCCTTATCTCACTAGCACTGTGAATAGAATGATTGAATGATAATGGCTTGAATTGAATGGATTTATTTTGAATGAATGATTGAATGAAAATGATTTTAAATGATATGAATGACATTAGATAACTCTCTTTGAAAAAAAAGATTTGGATGTGTATAAAAGATGGATAGCATGACTGCATTTTTTTATTGAAGGGCCATTTGAAAATGAGCAGCATCCGCGTCTTATTAGAAGGAGGATTGTTTATTGAAAATCGAGCACCATGACTTTGCATTTTGAAAGGAGTTAGTTTTTGAGTAAAACAAGGAAGCATGGCTACATTTTATTGGAAATGTGCTATTTTGTTATTTGAAAATGGACAGCATGACTGCATTTTTAAGAAAAACGACTAGTATGTTAGTACAAAATAGGAAGTATAACTGCGAATTTTTTAAAAAGAATGGAATCGGATACTAGAATGGACAGAATAACGATACGAAATGTGAACATATTGAGTTTCAAACTATACGTAAATGAACAAAATTATGGAATAAAAGTAAAACATGCATATTCAAAGTAAGGAAACTACTAAGAAATTACAAAAATATTATAGAATTATGAAGAATTTCAAGAAAATTTGATAGAAACTAGACGTTGGAAAGTGTCGGCTCATAGGTAGGGCTTCCACTCCAGAGGGAGCTTCGAAGAGATTTGGACAGGGGTTGAAGGGGGCTCTCTTGAGGAAAACTATTTTGATGATTTAAGAACTACAGCATAATTGCCTTTTTAAGGAAAATTATTAATACTTTAATAGAAATTCAACAGCATAACTGCGTTTTCAAAGTTTTAAATTGAATATTAGAATTGAAATTGACGTCTTAACGATGTAATTTGAAAATTATGGCTAAAACGTATTGATATAGAGAGAGGTACTTCGTAATTAAAAACATGGTTATGGAAAGAGTAAATCTACTAAGATTTACAAAAATATTACAGAGTCCAGAAGACGTTCAAGATATTTTTGCAGAATCTGGAAGTCAAAAAGGAACCAGGGGTTGAGCGTCGGCTCGCAGGTGGGACTTTTGCGCTTAGGAGATTTTGGCAGAGGTTGGAGGGTGCTCGTTCAAAGGAGCTTGAGGGATGCCTCAATGAAGGAGGGGGAGGGTAGTACTTATAGGCAATTTTTCTTCATTGCTACGGCACAGTTATGCCACAGAAAATGGCCTAGCGAGGCTAGGCTTGACACGTGGACAATAGTGTAGAGTAAGGCCTCGTGGCCCATTCAAGGACCGCATGACACCTATGTACTATAGTATAGATGTGCCATAGCAAGCCTCCTATGGCATTGGTGTGTCGCAGGAAGCCCTCTGCGGTCTTGATGTGTCATAGCTTTCTTGGTTTGTAAGGAAGCTAATTTTGTCCTTCTGATATTTTTTGTCCAATCTTTGGAGTAAAAAATTGATTTGGAGAGTGCTTTTGAGAGGTTTAAATCATTTACAATAGACCAATTAATTTGGAATCTGACCCTAACTTCCTGGTGTCTTGAAAACTATCCGAGTTTCATTTTTAGAATGATTGTTTTGAATTAGTGATCAACAGGTAAATGAACATTGATTGGACTAAAAATTGATTGAGATGATCTGATGATCAAAAGGATAATTATCTATGTCTTAGATTGCTAAACCGGGACTTGAGTGCATTAGAACTTGATACCGTCTTTTAGAGAATCAACGGATATATTCTGAGGCTCACATACCATTGGATCTTGATGAATTTTGACTGAGAGGTATTTGATGACTTGTATATGATATTTTGATAAAAACATGACGTATAATAGGTGCAGACACCGTATGATTGAAAAGATAACTTCGATCGTCATTAGTAACGGTTATATGTTATGAGATGGCCACTCAAACCACCTTAAAAGATGATGAAAGAGCGATCTAAAGGTTGAAATCACCTTCTGAAGTGAGGGAAGGCTTAAGGATCGTTATTATTGATGATCAAACGGTTGGATTTACCTTGAGATATGAAAGAAAGCTTGAGGATCGCCGTTCTTAACGATCCGACGATTGAATACACCTTGAGAGTTGAATAGAAAGTGTGAGGATCATCATTCTTGATGATCTAATGGTTGAATTTACCTTGTGATGTGATAGAGAGTTTGAAGATCGTCGTTCTTGACGATCCAACAGTTGAATTCACCTTGACAGATGAATAGAAAGATTAAGGATCGTCGTTCTTGACGATCTAACGGTTGAATTTACCTTGAGATATGAATAGAAAGCGTGAGAATCCTTGTTCTTAATGATCCAACGGTTGAATTCATCTTGCGATGTGATAAAGAGCTTGAGGATCATCGTTATTGACGATTCAATGGTTGAATTCACCTTGCGAGGTGATAGAAAGAAGTCTCGAGTTTACCAGGATTTCTTTGATGTCTGTTGAGTTTATATATTATTGGATTGATTTTGATATTTTTGAAGAATTTCTATTTTGCAAGACTTGTGGTTTTGACAGATGTCTTGATTCTTTAGAAAATTAGGTGGTGGTCCAAAATGGGGTGTTAACAACTGCCCCTCTTTGTTTACTTTAGCTTTAGATGAAGTGTACAAAAATTTAAAAAAAAAAAAAGATAAAACATTCTGGTTTTGCCACCCATTTTCTTGGGGTGGGGCTTTATGTGCACTGGGTAGGAGTTCTCTTGATTTAGAGAGATAATTGATTATTTTGAGTTAATTCTCGAATATTTTGAGAATTTTTTATGATTAATTTTTCTTTTGATTTGGATCTTTCTTGAATTTTTGAGAACGTCTGATTATTTATTTATTTTGAATTTGAATTTGAATTGAATATTATTTCATGAATTTTATTATTTTTGAAAGATTTTTTTTACTTCCTAGAATATTTATTTCTACGGATGGAGAATAGTTTTGACTTTACATCCCAACGGATTACTACCGAATGTAGACACCCCATTTTAATCGGGCATAATAGACCGGTCCGCCGGTTTGTCTTGCCCTATGATGAAAATATTTTCGAGAATGAGAATAGCTTCCAAAAAAAATAAATCGACACGAAAGTCGCTCAAACTTAGGTTTTTGACAAACTTTCTTCAGGAGTCATCTACCAATCTTTCGAATCTTATTTTTAACCAAAACAATCTCAAAACATAAATTTTAAATCCTTTAGTGTATATTTCAAAAGTTTGGGTGTCCTTCTTTGCTTTTTGGGACGCCCCTCGCCTTCGTTTCGATCGATTTTCAACCAAATTTTTTCAAAAATCATTTTAATCATTCATCCAACTAGGTTTTCAATCAAATCAACTTCAAAATATGTGCTTTCGATCATTTAGTTTAAATTTCAAAAGTTGGATGATCCTTTTTAATTTGCTTCTCGGTGTTAGGGCTGTATATTAAAAGCCATATTTTTATGTAATAGTTTTTGATATTTATTTTATTCCTTAATAAAATAAATTGTTCTTGTTTTCATGAGAATCTATGTGAGCAATGTTTATACAGTATTATTTATTTAATGTTATGCATGTGTGTCTTTTATTATACACAGTAGAATATCTAGTGTGTAGAATTTGGCTTACAAACAGAAGATCAGATTATCGATTCTTGTGGAATATAAGTCTTTTATTCTCAGTCTTAGATGGAATTGGACACAGCGTCGATAGGACTGTAGCATAGTATTTAAATAGGTCTATCTTGATTATAGAGAATGATATAGTTCTAACTTACTATACTAGTACACTTGGTGTGTATTGAAAAGGACCATATTGCATTTTTATACTGACTGTATTAAATAATTAACACCTCATGATTATTATGAGTGCTTATATTTTTAATCTCAAAATAATTAATAGACACTATATTTAGTGGTTCTTATTTTGATTCATAAAAGAGTGACACCTTTTATGGGTTAAAAAGCTCGATAAATTGGATAATAAAATTTTTTGTATGGTAAATATTAATTATTAACGGAATTTATGTCCCGATATAGGGATTGATGATACCCTCTTGAGGAAACTTATAAGTTTTAATTATGTTAAACCCTGCAAGTCGATTTTGTATCCGACATATCAAATAAGTTAAGACAAAGCTCTCAATAATTTTTTTAAGCTGTTGATTGAATATAATTGTCAGTAATTTATTTTAATCGATGGGTATCTGTAATTTTAACGTGGAAAAACAAAGAAGCATTTAATGACATGGTGCTCGAAATATAATTTTGAGACAAAATCAGGAGTGCAATTATAATTCTTTAGTTGTATGAATTATAATTTATGGATTAGGAAATTAATCCGGATAAAATTATGATTTCCAAATTACATAAAAATCCCAGGCCTTATTAACTCCTTGGGTTCTTGTTGTAGCCTATATATATGCCGCTTAATCTCTCTTGGCAGTTAGGATTTTATCATTCGTGATATAGAGTTCTAGAGACATCCGAGAAAGAGTGGCGTATGTCACGAGGATCAGAGTCCACTCTTTGTTTGTGATCCGACATACAGGAATATGACAGAAGATGTGAGGTTGAGTCGAGTTTGGTTCGTGTGCATCCAATCCTTTTTGTTCATGTGATGAGACGAGATCAATGAGAGAGATCTCGAAGGTATAAACCTTGTTTCACCTTGTAGGGTTAGATCAGAACACAACGTTTCTTTTTTGGTATAATCTATATGCAATATCACTGGATTCTGGGATTTGATTACCAATAGTTGTATCAGATCATCTTTGATAATGAATATGGATTAAACATAACCATGTTGTCCATAAAAATTTATCTAAGCATGCTCATTAATGGGTAGAGTGTAGAACTCTGCTAACTCTTTTTTTGCAACATTCTGTCCCGCTATTATGGTCATACTGAATGTATAATTTTTGTGTAAATATTTTTCCACGATGTTTGTATTTTTGTGGTGGTTGTTTATTATTTCAGATTTGGTAGTAGTGTGAACTACTAGATGGAGGCATATGATTTATTGTAATGAATATGTATCATGTGTTTGTGAACTCCTAGATGGTGGTATATGATCAGTTTATGTAACAGTAGCAGGTTCGATCAAGAATGTCCAAACCCTTGGTTTCTGAAGATCGCTAAAGCGGCGGCAGGTTTCGGCTATGGAGGCAAAGATCGCTATTTTTGAAGCAACGGTAGATTTTTGGATGATGAAACGGTGCTTGGTTTCATGGGTGCTACCCCTCGACCCCTGTAATGGGGTGCTGCCCCTTTGACCCACGCCGTGGGAACTACCCCTGCGACCTGACAGGGCAGGTCGAACCCCATCATAGTCTACACAATGGCAATCATGCATTATTCGTGGTCAAGATGAGGCAGAAATTCGAACATCCTTAGAGTTATTTTTTTACCATAATAGTTGGGAAAATTATTTTCTCGTTGATATGTGATTATTGTCTTTTATTATTCATGTGTATGTTTAATCCTTGGGGCAACATGGATAATGGACTCTTGACCTAGATCACATATTTGGCTGTGTTTAATTTATATAAATTTAAAATCACAAAATTGTTTATTTATGTGTAACTGAAGAATAAAATTTAATTCTCAATTTTAATTTAAATATTTTTTTAAAATTAAGGGAATGTAGAATTTTATTAATTGCACTTATATTCCTAACACGTAGAGATAAGGGAGCTTGGTATCTTTATCACTGTTTCCTACTTCAAAATTTTTAATTTGTTGAAATTAAATATGTTTTTGATAACCCTCTTTTTTTCAAAATAAAACAATTAACTAAGTGGGTGAGAAGATTTATTAATTATAAATCCTATGGTCTCCATCACTAGTTTGTAGGTGAGGAGATTTGTGTGTTGGTCTTGATACCTTCCTCCCTATAGGACAAAATTAATTGTGGAATCACCGGTATGAACTTCCTTAAGAGATAATTCTGAATAATTGTTAGTGTGGATGACATCTCCGTCTAAGGGATTCATTACGGGACAATTGATTTGGAATTAAATGATGGTATACACTTAGCTATAAATAACAGTATTCTCTCCATCAGAATTACTGTTATTATTTATGGGACCAAAGGTAAGTCATCTATTTAATTTTACTTGGCACGGTCTGATGCCTAGATAGTAAAATTAATAGGCAATGGATTGTCTGAACAAATAATGAATAGTACCTCTCCATCGAGGCATCCTATTCACGGTGTCTCAAGTTGCTGACGAATTCTTTCAAAAATTGGTAGAGGGAACCAAATTTTAAAATAGAATTCAAAATTATTTTTTGCTCATCATAATTTTTTTTCATTATGTGATTCGCAGATTTTAAAATTGCTTTCAATCTGCTTTCAGTTATTCTCAAAGAAAACAAACTTGTTGGACCTAATTATATTCACTGGAAAAAAATTGGATATTGTTTTGATTGCGGAAGAGTACAAATATCTGCTCATAGATCTTTTCCCGCAAAAACCTGGTGATGGGGCAACCGAACAGGAAATCCAGGCTTATCGAAAATGGGTTAAGGATGATGAGATGGAACGGTGTTACATTTTGGCATCTATACCAAATGTTTTGCAACATTAGCATGATCCTATGACCACTACTTATGACATGATGACGAATCTCAAAGTGATGTTTGGGGATCAAAATCGTGCAGTTAGGTAGGTTGCTATGAAAGGTCTGAGAAACACAAGTATGACTGAAAGAACCCCAGTAAGGGATCATGTTCTGAAGATGATTGGTCTTCTGAATGAACTAGAAATTCTTGGAGCCAAAATCGATGGAGAAACCCAGGTCGATATCGTTCTCCAGTCACTGCCTAACTCCTTTAAGCGGTTTTTCCTAAACTACAACATGAACAAACTCTCTTTTCTCTAATAGAATTAGTTAAAGAACTTCAAGCAACTGAGGGTCTCCTTAGGAAGCCAGTTAGTGCTCTTTTGGCTAAAAAATGTTCTAATTCTAAGGCGAAAGGAAAAAAGAAGCATAAAATGGTTCAGAGACAGGTTGCAGCTCGTAAGCCTCAGGCTGGAGTGAGAAAGCTGAAGGGAAAGTGTTTTCACTGCAAGCAGACAGGATATCAAAAGAATCAATGTCCTGTTTTTCTCAGCAAAGTGAACAATCAAGGTAAATTTCATACACTAGTTGTTGAGACATGTTTAGCGATGCTATCTACTGGTACCTAGTCTGTAGATACGGGAGCCACTAATCATGTTTGTAATTCTTTGTAGGGGTTCCAAGAAACTAGACAACTAAGTGATGGAGAAACGTTTCTACATATGGGTAATGTTACTAGAGTAGCAACAGTTGTAGTAGGAGATATCTCCCTCAGTTTTGGTAGAAATAGGATTTTAATTTTAAAGGATTGTCTTTATGTACCTTCCATTAGAAGGAATTTGATTTCAAATTCTAGATTGGTTAAAGATAGATATTCGATTTATTTTAATAATTCTGTGGTTATTAAGGTTAATAAAGAAATTATTTGTTATGGTTCATTTGTGGATGATCTTTTTATTATTAATCCTACTTCTTCTACACTGCAACTTAATAAATTGAATAACACTAATAATTTACCATATAAGAGAAAGGAACCTTCTGAAATGAACCAAACGTATCTTTGACACTTACGCTTAGGTCATATTAATCTGAAATAGATTTCAAGACTGGTCAAAAATGGACTGTTAGGTTCATTAGAAGTGGAGGTACATTCAGTTTGTGAATCATGCTTAGAAGGTAAAATGACCAAGCGGCCTTTTTTAGCCAAAGGCTATAGGGCTAAAGAACCGTTGCAATTGGTTCACTCTGATTTGTGTGGACCCATGACTATCCAGGTTAGAGGTAGCTTTGAGTATTTTATCAACTTTATTGTTGACTACTCAATGTATGGATACATTTATTTGATGCACCGTAAGTTTGAATGATTTGAGAGATTCAAAGTATATAAAGCAGAAACGGAGAAGCATCTGAGTAAATGTATCAAAACACTGTGATCTGATCATGGTAGGGAATACCTCTTGGGAGAGTTTAGGGATTACTTATTAGTAGATAGGATTACATCCCAGTTGTCTGCGCCTGGTATGCCTCAGTAGAATGGTGTAGCAAAAAAAAGGAATATGACTCTTATGGATATCGTGAGATCTATGATGAGTTATTCTGATTTACCTAATTCATTCTGGGGATATGCACTTGAAATAGCATCTTATATTCTAAACTTTTTACCATATAAGTCAGTACCTACTACTCCCACAGAACTGTGGAGTGGGCGCAAGCCTTGTCTACGACATGTTCAGATTTGGGGTAGTCCAGTACATGTGCTGAAAGGGAAGACAGATAAGTCAGAGTCGAGAATATAAATTTATTTCTTCGTTGGACATCCTATAAGAATGAAAGGTGGTTTATTTTATAGTCCAAAGGATCTGAAGGTCATTGTTAGCACTGATGCCTGATTCTTGAAAGATGACTATAGGATGAATCACAATTCCATAAGTAGAATTATTCTAAAAGAATTGAGAGGAGAAAAACTAGTACAAACATCTTCAATACTAGTAGTACAAGAAGAAGAACCACAGGAAAGAGTCATTAAAATCCCATTGCCTCGTGGCAGTGGGAGGATTATTGGGACTCGTGCTAATCATGTACCAGCTCTTGATGCTACCATTAATATGTTGGTTACACAACCAAAGCAACATGTGGATAATGGTTCACAAGGATCAGGATTAGTGCAACGTATCACTACTAGTATACAGCCACAGGTCATGCCTCGTCGTAGTGGGAGGGTTGTATATTAACCCGATCAGTATATGTTCTTTGGAGAGTCTTACGATAGGGTCCCTGATGAACTTGATATTGAACCCTATAACTATAATGAAACACTCCAAGATAAAGATGCAGAACTTTGGTAAAGTGCTATGAAATTAGATATGGAGTCTATATACTCTAATCAAGTCTCGGATCTTGAAAAATCACTCAAAAGGATAAACCCATCGGATGCAAGTGGGTCTGTAAGAAGAAGAGAGGAGCACATAAAAAGGTGGAAACCTTTAAGTCTAGGCTTGTTGCGAAAGGGTTCACTCAAAAAAAATGGATCAACTATTGGGAAACTTTTTTGCCAGTAGCCATGTTGAAGTCTATCCGAATTCTCTTATTCATTGCGGCTCATTTCGATTATAAAATTTGATAAAATGGACGTGAAAACTACATTCCTTAATGGGAATCTTGATGAGGGCATTTATATGATGCAACAAGATGGGTTTATAGAGAAAGGTCGAGAATACATGTTGTGCAAGCTTAAGAAGTCCATTTATGAACTTAAACAGACATTTAGGTCTTGGAAGACTTGCTTTGATCAGGCCATTAAATCTTATGATTTTGACCAATGCCCTGACGAGTCCTATGTGTACAAGTGTGATGGAAACATGGTGGTTTTTCAAGTACTATACATGGATGATATTTTGCTCATCACAAACGATGTGAAGGTGTTATCTTTCGTAAAGTATGGTTATCTAGCCAATTCGATATGAAGGATTTGGGAGAAGCCGGTCACACCCTTGGGATTAAGCTTTTACGAGATTGCAAGCAAAAGATGTTGAGATTATCACAAGCCACTTATATCGACATGATTATTGCTTGTTTTAACATGCAGAATTCCAAGAAAGGGTTACTCCCTTTCATACATGGAATCACTATATCCAAGAATCAGTGTCCAAAAACACTTGTTGAGATAAAAAAAAATAAAGGCAGTTCATTATGCATTATTAGTGGAAAGCCTCATATATACAATGCTTTGCACTAGACCTAACATATGTTTTTCTGTTAGCATGGTCAGCAGATACCAGTCTAACACAGGGCATGAGCATTGGACTATGGTAAAACATATACTCAAGTACCTAAAAAAGACTACAGATTATATATTGGTCTACCAGGCAGATAATCTAGTACCCTTTGGGTACACGGACTCAGATTTCCAGGTAGATAAGGATTCTAGAAAATCTACCTCGGGATATGTATTCACCATATGAGGTGAAGACATAAATTGGAGGAGTATCAAGCAGTTATGTATTGCTGATTTCACCATAGAGGTTGAATATGTGGCAACCTCTGAGGTAGCCAATGAGGTCGTATAGCTTAGAAACTTCCTATTGGATCTAGAAGTGATACCTTCTGTAAAATTGACTATTACACTTTACCGTAATAATAGCGGTGCAGTTGCTAACTCGAAGGAACCTAGGACCCACAAGAAGGGAAAACACATCGAGTGTAAGTATCATCTTATACGAGAAATCATGCACAGAGGTGATGTAGAGGCAACCAAGATAGCATCTGCAAACAACTTGGCAGGCCCTTTTACAAAGTGCTTATCGATAAAGACTTTTGATAGTCACATAGAGGGTATTGGAGTAAAATGCATTGAAGCATGGCTTTGAGTCCAAGTGGAAGATTGTTAGGGCTACATACTAAAATCCATACTTTTATGTAATGGATTTTGGTATTTATTTTATTCTTTAATAAAATAAATTATTCTTATTTTAATGAGAATCTATGTGAGCAATGTTTGTGCTGCATTATTTATTTAATATTATGTATGTGTGTCTTTTATTCTACACAGTAAAATATCTGGTGTGTAGAGTTTGACTTACACACAGAAGATCAGATCATCGGTTCCTATGGAATATAAACTTTTTATTCACAGTCTTAGATGAAATTGGATACACCGTCGGTAGGACTGTAGCATAGTATTTGTAGACACCCCATTTTTTATCAAACCGAACATCGGCCGGTTCCCGTAGCCTTCCGATAATGAAAAGTGCATCAGTCACGTTCAAATGAGTTTTTGCACGTGTCTAAAAGCCTGAAGAGTACTTCTAAATGCAACCCAAACACCCCGAAACAACCCAAAATACCCCAAAAATACCAAAATATCCCTCGGTGCCACAACCCATCGCGGCGCCACCTTTAGAGTGGCGCACAGCACTTCCTCCCAAATATCTGACGCCACCTTGAAACTCAATTGCTAACGTGGCGCCATATCATTTCAATCCACTAGCCAAACCATGTCAGAATCCTAAAATCGACCTAAACCGACCTACCAACCAGGCGCCGCGCCATCTCAAATGGCGCACACCCCTTTCCACCTAGCGCACGCCACTTGAGAGGAGACTTCGACAGTAAGTTATCTCCTCGCCTGAAACCTCTATAAATAGAACCCCTCCCGACCCTTTTCAAAGATCGAAAAAAATTAGAAAGCCAAAGTTCTGTCGAATCATACCCCGAACCTATAATTTCAAACCCGAAGGACTCCTTTGCATTTGGAAAGACTCGAAAGATCAAAAGATCGTGCGGAGGATTCCCCGAAGATGTGCCATACGTGAGGAAAGATTACAGGAACTGCTTGAAACATAGCTCACAGGATATACGGTAGGTTTTTTTCATTCTCTCATCTATTTCCATAAATCTAATCTCTCTTTAAAAACTCCTTTCATTCTGTAAAAAATAGGAGAAGAGGCTGTTGGCCTCCTTCTCCCGGGTTTTTCTTTCTTTTAAATAACGTTCAAGCATGTTTTATTTAGTCTTTTCCTTTCTTCCTTAGCCTTTCTATCCGTCTTTAGAATTGCATATAACATCTTCTTTATATTTTTGTCTTCATATAAAAACACACATGCACACAACAACATACTATTTTTCTCAAAATAGTGCCCCTTTTGAGCTTCTGGAATGACGAGTCCATTGTTCAATAGCGGCGTGCGCCATCTCTAGAGGGCTCAAAAGTGGTGTACGCCTTGTCCATCAGGCACACGCTAGGTTCAAAGTGGTGCACGCCACTTTTGCTAAAAACCAGTGGCCTTCCAGTAGCATTTTTTGTCATTTTATGCTTTAATAGTATGCCTTTTATGCATGAACTGCACTGATATGTTGCCATCTCTCCTATTGACATGCCTAAAGTGTAAGAATGTATAGAAAGCCTTAGTTTTAGGTTAAGTTTTATTTTCTTGTTTGATTTTGC
>JAUTBS010036153.1:0-14027 GCA_032361285.1 Aequorea victoria
AATAATCTAGTCGTTCCTACGATTTGATGATCTAAAACATGAATCGTGTGTGTGTGATTCATATATATCAATATACTGTAAAAGAAACCAAACGGGAAACTCACCCGATACCAACAGTGAAGTTGAACCCAAGGAAGCTGATGGTGATGAAGGAGTTCAATCACAGGGGTGATGTTTCCAATGATTCAAGATGTCGGCTGGTGGTAGTGGGGTGGTGTGGTGCAGAGGTTGTGGTGGTGGCTAGCTTGCAAAGGAGAAGATTATGGGGAATACAGAGAGGAGAAGAAGAAGAACTAAAATAGAAGAGGGCGTAGGAGATACAGAATGAGGGAATTCTGGTTCTATTTATATTGGGATCAAGTCTCTCGAGATTAGGGATTATCCCAGATCTTCCATTATCCAATTGAAACCAACAAGGGAGGGATGAGGCAACCTTCCTCTTTTAAAAACAAGAAATGGCAATATGCCTTATCTACTACCAATCCTTTCTTTATTCTTTTTCTTTTTATTTCTTTATTTCATTTTATTCCATCTTTCTTTCTTTTAGTTCTTCTTTCTTTCTTTAATTAACCCAATTAACATAAATTAATTTAAATTAAGGTGAAATTGGTTTTTAATTTAACAATCAAAATATACATAAGTTAATTATGTTTTTATTTAAACTAGTTTATTTATTAATTAGTTAGTTTTATATTTAGTTAATTTATTTAATCTATATTTTTACTAACTTATTTATGATTTTCTCACTATCATTATTAGTGTATTAAAATTTTAAATTTTTTTACCAATTTAATAAAAACCTTCCTCATTAATTTATTTTAATTGAATAAATTATTATTAAAATTTTCTCGAGTTTTATAGTCTAGGATTACATGCATGTGAATGTAGGCCTTATATATTTCCAAATGGTCTAAGGGTTCTTTCAGGCCATCAAAGGCCTCCATTTGTGGCATTTTGAACTTAGATGGTAAGGGCTCGACCATGATCGGTGGTAAGAATGGCAGGTCCGTCCTCTGTACCAGCTCGTCCACTACCACCGTGGTTTTTCCCTTCATTACCTCCATTACATTATAGAGCTGATCCTTGACCTCTTTTAGCTCAGCCTCGATGACGGTTGACACCTCCGTTCGGTCGAGCTGATTGTCTTCATCCTGCTTTGGGGCTAGTTTCCTGTCCTGGAGATGGCTACTACTTTCGATAACTTCCTCATTGCTGCCTGGGTTATCCTCCTCTTAGTCTCACCGTTGTTCATTCAGTTGTGTAGTGAATGGTTGAGGGACAACCACATGCCCTCCTTCATCATGGGAATGCCCTTATTTGTCATGAAGAGACAAAAGAAGAGGAGGAAAAAGCCTCACTTTTTATCAAGCCTTTAATTGATGGTCTGGTTTTGGTGAACCTGACCCTGAATTAGTTGGGTCAGGTCCTTTAGCTGCTGCTTGACATTAGATTGTCTTTTCCCTTCAGGGTTGCTTTGGTGGTGATTCCCTTTAGAAGCCATTGATCTTGTAGCAACCATTCAGATTATAAACAATCGATTAGAGAGTGTGAAACAATAAATTGATTTCTCATAGACGGTGCCAAATGTTGGTGCTTGAATTCGAACGGCTCTTCAAGATTGACAATGACCTGTAAAATGTTAGAATCTAGGCATTGAAAGGGTACCGGCCTAAGATCCTCTTATACTTAAGTTAGCGAAGAGGCAATAATGTTGAACTATAATCTATAAAACTGAAAGTAGAAGTGCAATACTGTATGTCAAATGAATATGAATGGCGTACCTCTCGAGAGTATAGGTGGTAGCTATGTATAGAGGAGTAAGGGCGTGAATTTTGGTGTTCGATAGATGTCAATCCCTGATTCGGTGCCTCCAAACATGATAATCAGAATATGTAAATATCTTATTCCTGATTTTGCTGATCCGAGCATGATCCTCAGGATATGTGATAAGATCTGATTTCTGATTTACTATTATGACGGTTACCAGGGTAATCTTGGAAGAGATCATCGACATTGATTACAGAGCTTCCTTTATTAGTGTTGACTCGGTCGTCTTGATTGACTGACCGGGCATATGGTATGACCGAGTACATTTCCTCATATATTTTCCGAGTACCCTGTAGGTTGATCGCTATGCTTGACCTAATGTCGTTTTCCATGTCAGTTAGAACGGTTATTTTAATCATCGGTAACTTTGGTTGTTTATTTTTTAGTCAGTCAGTCGGTTTTAGAATATCTGTCGATTTTCTTCTCGGACAGTCGCAACCGACCGATCAGCTTATACTCATCATAAACCAACCTAAAACATGATTTTAATGAACTTTATAAACTTATTTCCAGATTTAATAACTTAGAATAAACATGTAAAAATATGGGAAAGAAGATCTATTTACATGCATGTTACTAAAAAGTGAAGAACAATATTTGAAAATTATTTTCTTTGAAAAAGGAAAAGTATAAAAGTAATGTATAAAAATAGTTTTTAAGTATGTTTCCTACCTTAGAGGTGTCTAAAAGAGATGAGAATGAAGAGATGGTGGTAGAGATACCCTTTCCTTGATAATCTTCAAAATTCTCACCAAGAACACACAAACTTTCTCCTTTCTTTTTCTTCTCTCAAACACTTAGCAATTAAACCAAAAAATCAAAATTTGATTTCCATGTGGTTCGGCCAAGCAAGGAGGGAATGGCATATGTATATAGCTCAAATGATGATGCATGTGTAAAGGAGAGAAAGAGAAGACATGACAAGAGCCAATATAATTAAATGCACATGAGGTGGCATTTAACTTGCAAAATACATAAAATGGGGGAAATTGTGGGGAAATGGTGTATGTATAATTTTTGTCTTTTGCTATTTTGGTGGTATATATAATGATATGATGTATAATTTTAACAAGAAAAATAATTAACATATAAAATAATGTATCTATTTAAATTAATAAAAAAGAAATTTATATATAAAACAATCATCACATTTTAGCTTCATATATGTTGTACATTGTTATCAAGGTATCATTAAAATATGTCTATTTATTTGATCATTAAAATTAAATAAGACGAGATTGTAATAAGTTAGTGGAATATGCACTACAATTTATGGGGTACGTGAATCATAATTAAATTTTAATCATGGTGACATAATTTTTAATTTCTTGTGTTATCAATTTTTTTTGTATTCTAGATTATTATCGTTTAATTATTCAAATTAAGTGTCATTTTTATTTAATTTAATTAAGTTGAATTATGAAATTATTATTTTAATTGTTTTAATTTTTGAATTTTTTGGGTTCTTACAAATTATACCATTGTACTACATGTTCTCGATTCGTTTTGATTTTTCCTTATTAACTTGCCCATATATCACATGTACCGGAACGTTTGTGCTATTATAAAGGGAGAGGACCACTTGGTGTTTACTCATTTTGAAGTTGCTTTTACCTAAAATGCCCTTTTAACTTCTTTTCTTTTAATAAATTTTTTTTTGTAATTGTTCACAATTTAGAAATTACACATTTTACTAAATTTTTTATTTATGTACTTGCACATGCATCGCGTGTGACGGAACGCTACTAACAAATAAATAACTCGTAAGGACTTTGGGCTTTCATCTCTTTTTAAAATTTTATTTGTAACACAATCAGCAGTACTACAAGAACATTTGTAAAATACAGTCCAAACACAGATTTTAAATTGTGTGGTCTATATTTACTTGTGTTATGCGGGCCCACATAACACAAGTGAAGCTAAACCACACAATTCAAAATCCGTATCTGATCTATTTTTTGCATATGTGCCCCTAACATTTCTCCAAAGCAGTCCCATGCTCAAAATCTCCAAATTGTTTTTTTTGTCTATACAAATTTACGAAGATTCTATCTTAAAAATTTTCTTAGCACTTTTAAAATTTCATGACCGACCCTTATTGTATCTATTTTAAATACTATTAGCATTTCAAATCTTCTAGAGTTAAAATCTTTTAAGGTATAAATAACTATGAACTATGAGTACAAGATGTTAAAGCAAGAGTTGCAACCCAAAAGAATGTTTCTCATTAGCATATCAAGGAAAAGAGAGTCTGTTGTAACCTGTAAGCAAGTGTATAATTTTGGCCCGACTCGACTTAGCTTGGCCCGCAGGTCATTGGGCACGGCCCAAGCGCACAAGGAGCTTATCACTGTTCGGGTCGAGTAGGGCCAATCCAAAATGGGATAACCTTGGCCCAGACCCGGCCCAAGGCCCTACGGGCTTGGGCCTCGAGCTTTGGATAGACTACTCTCGAGCTCTGGGCTTGGGCCCAATCTGGTTCGGCCCGTTCGATTTTGTTTTTTTTTTAAATAAAAATATTAACGAAAAACTCTAAACTTGAAAATAAAATTAAAAAAGTTAAAGTCTAAAAGTTTATTTTAATTTAAAGTTTAAAATAAAATTTAAAATTTATTTTAAAAAATTGATTTGAAATTAAATTTAAAGTTAAATAGTTTAAGTTTGTTAATTTGTTTTAATTTAAAGTTAAAAATAAAAAAATAAAATTTTAATTTTAATTTTGTTTTAAGTTTAAGTTAAGTTTAAAGTTTTATTTAAAATTTACTTAAAATTTTAAATTGCCTTTGGGGCTTGCTTTGTTAAGATCTCGAAAGTCGACGCAAACTCGCACCCGACTGTCTTTCTTTGGCACAGAGACAATATTAGCAACCGACTGGAGGTACTCTGTCACTTGAAGAAAGTCGGCATTCACTTGTTTGGTAACTTCCTCCTTGATTTTGAGGGCCCAATCTGGTCTTACACGTCTCAGCTTTTATTTCACAGGTTCTTGCATCGGGATAGAGAGGTATTTTGTACTGGACGATATCTCGGTCAATTTTGGGCATATTTGCGTACGACTATGCAAAGACATCTTTAAATTCTTTTCATAATTCGATTAATGGCTCACGTTCGTCTTTTGATAAACCTGAACCGATCTGGACTATTTTTGGATCCTTCTCAGGGTCCAATTTCTTGTTACAATGTTACCCTCGCTTATTATTAATTCAGAACAGTCGATTGGATCGTCGCTGCCTAGCATGGCGACTTCTTCCGCGGCTTCTTCTGTGTGTATAGGAGCTGCTCCCTCAAAGAGTGACCCTAACATGAATTTCTCTAGGTCTTCTGCCTAGTCTTTTCTGCGTGCCTTCTCTGCTACGCCTTCGTCTTCTACCTCGGGCTCGCTATCAGTCAGATGGTGTTTAAAGAATATCTCCAACCCAGATATTTTCTTCCCAGACCCTTCATCGATCCATGGTTTCAGAAATCCACATAACGGGAAAATCTCACCTTCCTTCACATACTACCCATTTGGATGCCCATATGCTAGCAGCGGAGCCAGGTATTCTGTGTTAGTTCTTTTGGCCCATGCCCTCCCCTATGCTTCCATTCTCTCTTTAGCAAAATCCTATTTTGTGGGCTTGTATCCCAGGCCGAAGGTATATTGGCTATCTTGAACACAGATTGGTTCAGTGCTACCTTGTTGACCTTTTTCAAGCTCTAGGCCTATGAAGTATAATATTTTTCCCATCATCATTACTGCCTGAGGTTTCATGTACGAGCTGCTCTCCATTCATTAAAGTCTGGATAGCTGCTATTTCATCAAATTCAAAACTGCTCAGGGTGAGATCCTCTTCCCCGTGCTGTATTTCGAGCAAAGGGGTACCGCTAGTAGCAGTAGCCTGAATGCTTGATTCGCCAAATATGGTCAAAACAGCTCCATCCCTTATCATTTTAACCTTCTGATGAAGGGTGGATAGAATTTCTTGTACATTAGGGTCATGTAACCAAGGTCGACCTAACAACAAGTTGAAGGAGGCCGACACATCCAGAACATGAAATTCGATCTCACTATCGGTGGGTCCTATGGCAACAGCAAACTTGACTACCCTCAGTATGTTTTTGCGGGTGTTGTCATATGCTCGTACCATTTGAGTAGTTAGAGTAAAATCCTACTCTCGTAACCTGAAGCAGTGCACTGTTCTGAGTGGGCAGACGTTCAGTGCTGACTCATTATCAATTAAAACCATTGGTACCTATTTTTCTAGGCACTTCGCTGTTATATAGAGGGGCTTGTTATACAGATGCCCTTCGGTGGGCAGGTCTTTATCGAAGAAAGTAATGATATTCTTCATCTTGGTAGGAGCAACATGCATTCCTACCAACTGTTCAGGAGTAGTATTAATGGAGATATTGTCTTTGCTTAAGGCCCCCAGCACGACTTGTCTATGTTTGTGGGATGCCATTAGTAGCCCCCATATACTTAGGTTAGCCTGGATCTTTTTGAGCTGCTTCAGTACAGCGTCGTCCTCTTCTTTGGTTTCTGCTGCAGGTTGATTAGCTTCGCCTCTTTCTAAGTAGGTAGGTTTAAAGTGTCTTCTACTCCAGGTCAAGTGCTCAATCTCTTCATCAGGGTTCCACAGACTATCCTAGTGGTCTGTGGCAAGATTTACTTTGGACAAGTCTAGGCCTTCCAATCCCCATAAATCATTTTCTGCCACTTTCGCAGTTCCTGTATCAGTTGCTGGGTGGTCTGTGTTGGGTTCTGACTTTTCTTCTGGGGGCGGGCTTCGTTCCTTTTCTACCTCTCGACAATTTATCTCCTCCACTGCCCATAATTCCTGATCTTTCCAGCTGTCGTCTAGGCCTGAGTATTCCCAAATATTGTCATTAAGAACGAAAAGGTCTAGGATGCCTTCTCCTTCTTCAGATGAGATATCTAAGTCGGCCTTTTGTTTTCCTTTACTCTTAATCATGTTCTCGGCGGTTGATATTAGTAGGCTCGATTCTAATCACATCGTCGACTTCTTTGCTAGCTCTTCCTCCCTCTTCTGTACTTCTCGGCATATTTAAACTTTGGTTTTTCTCAGCCCTGGCTTGAATCTTGCTTTTGGACTCATTCATGGGTTCTGATCACAAGTCCTTTTTGGTTCCCACTACTGTTATCGCTTTTATTCCTGTCTCTGTTTCTGCCTCTATTTCTGGTTCTAATTTTATTTTTGCTGCTTCTTATGCCTCTATTTATGTTTCCTCTGTTTCAATTCCCTCTATTTTTACTCCCTCTATTTCTTCTCCTGCTTCTGTCCCTGTCTCGGTTCTTGTTTCTGGTTCTACCCCTATTCTGGATCCTATTCCCGATCTTTCATTATTTGAGTTCCCCTTCGATTCCTCTTCTGGTCTGCTCATGTCTTCTTTCTTTACATCATTGTCTGGTAAGGTGCCAGAAGTTGAGAGGTTGTCATCATCGGGGTCAAAAAGGGAGTGGATTTAGGTGATTCGGCAATGGATTGATAATAACGTTAGGCTTGGCCGCCTTTGGGGGCGGGATTACCTTGTTATCTATCCAAGTCCTGAATTGTATGTCGAAGTCTCATGCAATAGTTGATAGTATGCCCAGGGCTCTAATGGTATTCACAGTACAGGTCAGGATTATATCTGCCTGGAAGTGAGATTGGGAAGAGGCATTGGATTGAGGGGCTTAAGGTGCCCTTTTTCCATCAACCTTGAGAACAACACAGAGAGTGGTACATTCAGGGGAGTGAATGTCTAAAATGGTCCGATAAGAACTAATGGTCTAGCCTGCCTTGGCGGAAGGTTAAGGAGGTTCACTTATTCAGCCCTCAGCATGTTATCGTTGGGTGGATTTTGGCTAGCCTGGTTGGTTGGGCAGCTATTCTGACTCTGATAGTCCTAACCTTGATAAGTCCTCTGGGATATCTGTTGACTTGTACCTACCTCTATTCTGACTTCCATTATTTCAATCTCTCCCTTCTGGAGGGCATCCTCAATTTGAATTCCCTCATCAAACAATTGCTCAAAAGTCATGAGCGGCTGAGTGATGAAGTGCTTTCTGAACTGAGGTTGCAAGTTCTTTACCACCGTCAGAACTTATTCTTTCTCTGTAGGCCGGTTGGTCATCTTGGCTATTTTACCCCTCCAGCGGGTCAGGAAGTCAACAAAAGTTTCCCAAGAGTTCTGTTTGGTGGTCTCTAGCTTCCTTATAGTCACGTCCAGCTGGACTTTATAATTGTACTTCCCGACGAAAGCAGTGGCGATAACTTCCCAAGTTCTAGTTCAGGTGGCTTCTAAGGTTAGAAACCAACGTTGAGCGGCCCCTGAGAGGGACTGATGGAAGAGTTGCACTTTCAGTTGATTGTCGATGCCCATGGGAGATAGGGTACCGACATACATCCGTAGGTGAATCTTAGGATCTCTGGTACCGTTAAATTTTTCCATGTCTGGCATCTTGAATTTATCGGGCAGTTTAGCATCGGAAAATAGACAAAGTCCTTCAACGTCGAGTATGTATTCATCCACTCCTCTAGCTTTTCTCAACACATTTTCTAACCTATCTATTTTATCAAATAGTAAGGCTTTTCGAGCCAAGGCTGGGTCTATAACAGCGGTAGTAGCAGTAACAGCAGTAGTAGTAGCGACAGCGATAGCAACGGGAATACCAGCAGCAGTAGCAGTAGGAATACCAGCAGCGGGTCTATTTCCTAGGAGATCTATGCCATTTTGTTGATCATCCCAAAGTTGGTTGTTGGCAGCCTCATCTTGTGGATTTCTCAAAACCTGGTTAGCCTGAAGGGCCTGGATTTTTGTCTGACACTAAACCTGGGCCTGGGTCTGCTCTTGGAGCATGAGGGTCATGCCTTCCAAAGCCTATTGCATCTCCAACAGAGTTTAGATCAACGCAGCATTTGTATCGCTATCTCCTGCCATTGTATTATATTTTGGATTGGAATTTGATCTTTTAAGTTTTCCACTCGGTAACCCGATCCAGGCGGGCGTAACCTTAGAGCTTGAAAAAGCAATGTTAAACCCTAAGAAGATGAAAATGAAACATCTCGTAAGATATTACAGTTCAGATGATCCTATGGGAAGAACGAAACATAAAAAAAATGCTAGGTATAAGGCAGGTAGCCAAGACCTGGCGAAGAAGCACATAAGAACCCCGAAAAAGAACAAAAAGGTTGCGGATAATGATACCCGGCTTTCCTTCTGAGACTCTGAATCTCAAACGGAAAAAAAAAAAAAAGATTAGTGAGCCAGATCTCAACTTTTCGTCTAAGATCAGAGTCTCAAACGGTAGATGAAAATAAAGGGTTTACGAGCCATAGATTGGCTTTCTGTCTAAGACCAGAGTCTCAAACGACAGACGAAAATAAAGGGTTTGCGGGATGGACCCAGCTTTTCATCTAAGACTGGAGTCTCAAACGGCAGACAAAAATAAAGGGTTTGCGGGACGGACCCGGCTCTGCATATTAGATTGGAGATTGGAGTCTCAAATGGCAGACGAAAAGAAAGGGTTTGCGAGATGAATCTAACTTTTTGTCTGAGACTGGAGTCTCAAATGGCAGACGAAAATAAAGAATTTGCAGGACGGACCCAACTTTTCATCTGAGACCAGAGTTTCAAATGGCAGACGAAAAGATCTGAGGGTAGATGATACCGACATGCCCCCTCCGTCGAGTCTTAGAAGGCTGAGTCTCTACGGGTAAAGAAAAAATATGGGTACGGGACGATATCGGCCTATCTGTCGAGACGTATCTCTACGGCCAAAACAAAAAAAAAGGGTTGCAGGAGGAGTCCGACTTTTGTCGAGACTTATCTCTCTACGGAAAAAAAGAAAAGAAAGGTTGCAGGAAGCTCTGGCTTCTGTCGAGACTCTGAATTGCTATGGATAGAAAAAAAAAGTAGGGTTAAAAACTTTTTGCCAAGCGGTTAGAACAGTGCGGGCTTAATAGCGCGGCTTTCCGTCGAGACTTATCTCTCTACGTCTATGGAAACAAAAGAATGGTTGCGGGATAGACTTGGCTTCCATCGAGACTCTGAACCTCTACGGTTAGAAAGAAAAGGGAAGGGGAGATGAAACACGACCTTTCAGGACGAGGGCTAATTCGTGCGGCAAGGGAGGTCGTGTTGTGAGGCGATACCGGCTTTACCGAGGAGCCGGAGCTTGAACGACGGTGGATGCGGGAAAAAGTTGACTTATACCGACATAACTGACTCGATAAAGGGGGATGCGGTGACAAAGACCGACTTACACAATTTGCGGGGTGATATCGACTCTATCGACAAGCCAGATCTCGAACGGCGGTGGATATAGGACAAAGCCAACTTATACTGACATAACTGATTCTAAAATGGGGATGCGGCAGACCGACTTACACCATAGGACTATCATCGAGAAGCATCGAGTCGTGGCTCGATGGCGAAGGAACTCAAAACTCAAGGAATTCTGGGCGAACAGAACACAAGGGGGAAAGGCACGGGACCTAACCAAAATTTTAACTAGATCTTGGCCCAATGACTAAGAAACACGGGATGACCAACAGAGGGTTCCGAAAAGAAAGAGGTGTCGGTTGGTAAAAACCTGGCTCTTACGAAAGAGAGGAAGTTAGGCTAACGGTCCAATGACCGCGAAAGGTTCGAGACAACCCCAAAAGGGTCCCAAAACAAAAAGAACAAGGTACGGGTTGAATGAGACCCGGTCCTAGACGCAAAAGTGAGAAGTCGGGTTTGAAACCTAACGACTTAAGAGTTTGAGACATCGTTGGGAGATCTCAAAAGAAGAATGAGGTATGGGTTGATGAAACCCGACTCAAAGAAACGACAAAGGGGTTAGACAACGGCCTAACAATGTCAAAACTAGGACAACGTACGAAATGTCCTGGAAAAGAGAAAGCGGGACTTGGATAATGAAACCTGGCTCGATGAAAATGACAGAGGTTAGGCAACGGCCTACCAATGTCAAAAACACGGGACAACCCACAGAGGGTCCTAGAAAAGAGAAAGCGAGACCCGGGTGGTGAAACCCAACTCAACGAAAACGAAAGAGGTTAGGCAACGGCCTAACGGTGTCAAAATTGGGAAAACCCACGGAGGGTCCCGAGAAAGAGAAATGATGAGACTCAGGTGGTGAAACCAGCTCAATGAAAATGATAGAGGTTAGGCAACGGCCTAACGGCGTCAAAAACACGGGCAATCCACGGAGGATCTTGGGAAAGAGAAAGCAAGACTCGAGTGATGATACCCGGCTCGACGAAAATGGCAGAGGTTATGCAATGGCCTAATGGCATTAAAAACTAGGAAAACCCACGAAGGGTGCCGGGAAAGAGAAAAGATGAGACTCGGGTGGTGAAACCCAGCTCGACGAAAATGACAGAGGTTAGGTAACGGCCTCAGCGTTAAAAACACAGGACAACCCACGGAGGGTCCCGGGAAAGAGAAAACGAGACTCGGGTGGTGATACCTAGCTCAACAAAGAAAAGGAAAGAAAAGAGTTACTCTAATCAATCAAAAGAAAATACAAAAATAAAAACACAACCTATAAGAGTATTTATCCTAAAGGGAAAGTTCTAAGCTTAACTAAATGCATATGAAAAGACTTTGTAGTCCAGTAACCGGGTACCTTCTGAATAGGAATCAAGAATATACCTCCCCGACCAAGTAGTACCTGGCCAGGTCAAACAGTATGCATTGATCCTTTTTGCCTGTATCCAAAGGGGCATACGGCCAGAAAGCTTGCTAACATCGCCCACATAGCTTCGAGACAATAAAATTGCCGAAGTAAAGGGTGAGAAAGCATTTGTCTTATTTTATTTTCTCCTTTCTTCTTTTGTTTTGGGAAAGTACCCAATGAAAAATGGAAAAAGGAGATGGAAAACCATGCATGCAATGCTAAAACTAATGATAATTTTAAGACAAGAACAGTTGAAACATTTTTCAAGTTTGGCTCATTTTTTAAAAATATTCCCTAGTAGAGTCACCACTGTGAAGAAGCCCGCCTTCTTCATCTCTTCCTTTTTTTTCCCCGTTCGCCCCATATGAAAATGGGTGTACGGAATGAACCACAAGAAGAAAGGAAAGAGGGGTTTTCCCCAAAATGTTTTCGTGTTAAAGGCCGCACGTTTTGGAGTCGCCACATGGTTTTTGGATAAACTAAGAAACCAAAAAAACTTTCAATGAAATTAGTCCGTCCTTACCAGAGAAAATAGTTTGGGAGCTAGGGTATGAAAGGAGGAAGTGTTAGCCACCCCTCTCGCCCGATCCGAAGACCGACCTCTACTTAATCGTTCCATTTTGTTCTTGTCTTAAATTTATCAAAAAAAAGTAAACAATGAAACAAAACCTAACCTAAAACTAAAGCTTTATATACATACTTACACCTAAAGGCATCTCAAAAGGAGAGATGACAGCACACCAGTGCAGTTTATGCATATAAAGGCAGGTTATTTAAAATATAAAGTTACAGGAAACAAAGCTACTAGAAGCCACTAGTTTTAAAACAGAGGTAGCGCCTGCCACCTCATGACCTGGCACGCACCACTGGAACATGGCGTGCACCACTTTTAGGTACTCTAGAGATGGCGCGCGCCACTATAGAACAGTGAGCTCATCATTCAGAGGCCCAAAAAGGGCTACTATTTTGAGAAAATAGTGTACTATTGTGTGCAAGTATTTTTATAACAGAAAAAAATACATGATATGATATTTTAACAAATATTCTAACACGTACAAAAACAGGCAGAATAGGCTATCAAAAAAATGCCACTAGTCTTTAAACAGAGGTGGCGCCCGCCACCTCATGACCTGGCGCGTGCCATTGGGACCTAGCGTGCGCCATTTTGGGACTCTCTAAAAGTGGTGCGCATCACTATGGGATAGTGAGCTCGGCACCAGGAGGTCCGGAAGGGGCTACTAAGCTAAAATGGAAGGAAAAGAAAGCTAATATGCAGTTCTACCAAAGGAAAACATGCTTAGACAAAAAGTAAAGAAATGAAAAGAAACCGGGGAGAAAGAGACCAACGGCCTCTTTCTCCCATTTTCTCAAATAAAAGAAGTTTCTAGAGAAGTAAGATAAACAATAAAGAAAGAAAGATAATAAAGGAGGAGCCTATCGTATATCTCGCGAGTAGAGTAAAGTTTCAAGCAATATCCACGGCTCTTTTCTCACGTACGGCGCATCCCCGGGAGTCCTTCCACATGGTCTTCGAGCCTTCGGAGTCCTTCCAATGCCAAAGATTCTGAATTTGGATAGTCTTTAGTGAAGTTTTAGGATTAGCTTAAGCTTAATTCGTTAATTGGGCAAGGGTTTGGGTTATAGTTGATTTGATATAAATTCTGTAGAGATTCGATACTCAGAGAACTCTCTTTTTTGGCTTGGGGGAGGGTCTTATTTATAGAATTTCGGGCGAAGAGCTGACTTGGTGCCAAAGGCTCCTCTCAAGGTGGCGTGCACCATGTGAAAGGTGGCGCGCGTCACTTTGAGGTGACGTGGCGCCAGGGTAAAGGCGGTTTAGGGGTCTGGCATGGTTTTGGCTAGTGGCGTGAAAAAGTTATGGCGCAGCGCTAGTACTTGAGTTTTGAGGGGGCGTGGATCAGTTTGGATAGAAGTGGTGTGCACCACTTAGAGGTGGCGCAACGCTGGGTTGGGCTGCACCGAGGGGTATTTTTGGTATTTTGGTTATTTTAGTTTGTTTTAGGGTGTTTTGGGATGCATTGGAGTACTCCTTGGACTCTCGGACTTGTATGAAAGTTTCTTCGATGCGGCTAATGTATACAACCATCATCGAAAAAGCTTGTGGAGCCGGCTTGAACCAGCCTATGCGCGCTATAGTCAAAAATGTAGTGTCTACAGTCACTAGTTCTATCATGGATTATCAAGAGTTCAAAATATATTTTTGCAAATCTCTTTTATTCATTTTGACATGCACGTCAAAATAAACTTTACTGAAAATATTATGATATCAATGTAGCTCAAAACATTTTTCTGCAAAATCTCACTACAAGAAAATGTATCTACCGCGACAAAATTGATTCGTCTCCAACAGTGGTAATTTCGTCGCTAAAACAAATGGCGACGAAGAGAGCGACGAAATGTTTTCGTCGTAGTAGCCTTGCAGCTAATTCCTATTTGCAACGAAATTATTATTTTGTCGCCAAATAAGAAACATAGCGACGAAAATATTCGTCGCGTATTTAGGAAGAAATTTGTC
>JAUTBS010036264.1:0-14027 GCA_032361285.1 Aequorea victoria
TTAAGGCTTTCTTGGTTTCGTTGGGCCACAGGCCCATGAACCATGGCCGGTTACCATTCCCTAATTGGGGCGTGACACTTTTAAGGTCTCGTGGGACTGTGCTTTTGTTCCTTTTAAGGTCGCGGTAGTCCGATTTATCCTTTTAAGGTCATGAGTGGACCGTTTTATCCTCTTAAGGTCATGAGTGGACCATTTTATCCTTTTAAGGTCATCAATAGATCGAGAAAGATGTGCTTTTAGGTTGTGATGACAAGGACTAGTAGTTGTACTACCATTTGAACATATAGCAGTTGTACTGTCATTCAAAAGTCCTCAGACTTTAGTGGTTGTACCACCATTCAATGTGCTAGCAGTTGTACTGCCATTCAAATCCCATCAGATGACCATTCTCCTTTTAGGTTGTTCAGTTTAAAGTCGTGAATGGACTGATTTGGGTTAAAGATTAGCTTTTAAGGTTATGATGATAAAAACTAGTTGTACCTCCAGTCAAACACGTAGCAGTTGTACTACCATTCAAAAGTCATTCGACCTTAGTGGTTGTACCACAACTCAACGTGCTAGCAGTTGTACTACCATTCAAGTCCCGTTAGACGATCTTAATTGGTTCGTCTAACTTTTAGGTTATTCAGTTTAAAGTCGTGAATGAACTAATTTACTCAGTTTTTGGTAATGAGATGGACCAAATATACTCATTTTAAGTTATGAGACAGACCCAAGGCACTCAGTTTTAGGTCATGAGTCGTACCAGTTACTCAGTTTTAGGTCATAAGACGAACCAGGTACTCAGTTTTAGATCATGAGACAGTCTTTCTTTGGAATCCCGGGTGTGAGAATGAAACTTCTCGTGTAGGTAATACGATGATTTCGGTGATTGGGATAGATTCTTAAAAGTTTCTTTCATCAGGGAGGGCGCCCGAATTTTAGAATTTTAGAATTTGAAATTCTTAAAATAATGAATGACAGGTGGAGACGTGGCTTGCACCATGTGTCACATGGCTGAACTTGCATCACAAGAAGAGAGGTTACATGGCACCATGTGTCGACTGGCTGACCTAGCGTCACATAAAGAGAGGTGGCGTGGTGCCATGTTTCATTTGGTTGACCTAGCGTGCCAGTAGTAGTGAGGTGGCACGCGCCTGGCAGCTAGAGGAAGGAAGTGGTGCGTGCTTATTGACCTGGCATGGCACTAGGAGGGAAGTGGCGTGCGCCAGGCATGTAAAAGGTCGCGAGGTTTGGTTTAAGTTGCACGATGGTTCATCTCAGGCAGTTCACTCATCTTTCTCTTTTGACGGACTCCCGACTCTCTCAACTCTCTTCTACTTCCTCATCTTTTGATCAAACTTCTGATATGGCAAATAATAAAGATCAGACGACCAACGGCATGAACCCCAGCCAAGGTGGCGCAGGTCACGAGAAAGACCCCATTTTGATGGCTCCAGCAGCTACGGTCCCAGCTGACGACACTACGGATACCGCACAACCATTTCAGACCCCAATCACTGACTCATTTTTTGAGCATCTGAGCTTTTTTATAGGGCTCAGTGACTCACATTCGAGTCAGTCATACCATCCTGAGGTCTCCCAGCCATCTACTGCTATGGACAACCTATTTTTTCCTTCGACACCATCCGAGCTGCGGAGGAGGGCGGGCCTTCGCAGCGTCATACCACTGTGGAGCCAGCGGTGGACAACCCTAAGGTCCCAGATCCCTTCCGTAGGGTTCTCGATGCTGAGATGCCAGGGGATTTTGACCCAACTCAGTTTGATCCCCCAGTCCATTCTTGGGAGTTCTTCTCGGCCATCCATCTCTACTACGATGACAGCGTTGCAGACTCGGCATTGCTGCTTTGTTCTCTGGCCGTTCACCTCTCGTTGAAAAATCGCCGGGTATGTCTTCTTTACTTTCTATTTCATTTCTATTTTTATTAAATCAAAGAAAGCCAAAAAACATAAAAAAGAATCATGGATTTAGATGTATGCACAAGGTAGGCCCAAAGCGTTTGGATGGATGATTTTTCGGAACATAACACCAAACAACTTGAACCCTTAAAAATAAAATAGATCCGAACTTAGAAACTTTGCATGATTAGGTTGAACCCTGTAGTTCTTATTATATTTTTTTTGCATATGTGTATGTTTTGGTTTTTTGCCATCTGGGGCTGCGTGTTAGTGCTTCCCAGGGTGGAAATTTTGTTTATGTCCCGAGGGAAACGTTTTTACATTTTCTTAGGGGACATTTATTTATCTTTCTGCCATTGGGTTGCATGTCAATGCTTCTCGAGGTGGAAATTTTGTTTTTGTCCCTAAGAGAATATCTTCACATTTTCCTAGGAAATTTTTATTTCTTTTTAACTAACTCTGACTTGGGTTACGTATCAACGTTTCCTAGGAAGGAAGGGCTTCCCTTCAGTCTGTCTGAATTAGGTTACGCATCGCGTCTGCGCTCGTGGACTTATGGTCTGTCCGACGCTTTCCCAAATTGGGTAGATTTTCGTTCGTCCCTACCAATTTTAGGTTGTGTCGTACATTTTCTCAAGAGAGAATTAATAACCTTTTTGTCCCTAAATAAACATTTTTTAAATTTTTCTAGGGAATTATTATTATTTTTAATTAATTTAGACTTGGGTTACGTATCAATGTTTTTTCAGAAGGAAGGGTTTCCTTCGGTCTGCCCGACTTAGGTTACGCATCGTGCCTGCGATCGTGGACTTACGTTGTCTCCGAAGCTTCTCCAAATTTGGTAGATCTCTGTTCATCCCGACCAACTTTAGATTGTGTCGTACATTTTCTCGAGAGAGAATAAATGATCTTTTTGTCCCTAGATTAATGTTTTCACGTTTCTCTAGGAAATTATTTTTTTGTTAATTAATTCAGACTTGGGTTACGTATCAACGTTTCCTCAGAAGGAAGGGCTTCCCTTCGGTCTGCCTGACTTCGGTTACGCATCGCGCCTGCGCTCGTGGACTTATGGTTTATCTGACGCTTCCCCAAATTGGGTAGATCTCCGTTCGTCCCGACCAACTTTAGCTTGTGTTGTACATTTTCCCGATAGGAAATTAATAATCCTTTTGTCCCTTGATAAACGTTTTCTCATTTTTCTAAGGCATTATTATTATATTATATATATATATATATTTTTTTTTTGGTTTGTCCCTAGATTAATGTTTGCATATTTTTATAGTGGAATTATTTAATTTTTTATCTTGTTTTATTCGTAGACAAACGTTTTCACGTCTTTCTACGGAGTTGTTGTTAATTCACACATGGGTTATGTAGAAACGTTTCCCAAGATGTGCAGGCTTTCCTTCGGTCTACCCAATTGAGGTTACGCATCGCGCCTATGCTCGTGGACTTACAGTTTGTCTGATAATTCTCTAAATTGGGTAAATCTCTATTTGTCCCGACCAACTTTAGGTCGTGTTGTACGTTCCCCAATACGAAATTAATGAAATTTTTGTCCCTAGATTAACGTTTTGACATTTCTTTAGCAATTATTATTTATTTTTAATTAATTCAGACTTGGGTTACGTATTAACGTTTCCTCAAAAGGACGGGCTTTCCTTCGGTCTGCCCGACTTAGGTTACGCATCGGGCCTGCGCTCGTGGACTTATGGTCTGTCTGACGCTTCCCCAAATTGGGTAGATTTGCGTTCGTCCCAACCAACTTTAGGTTGTGTCGTACGTTTTCCCGAGATGGAGTTAATGACCTTTTTGTCCCTAGGTTTACGTTTTCACATTTTTGTAGGAAATTATTATTATGTTTTATACAGTTTTTTTTTTGGTTTATCCCTAGATTAATGTTTGCATATTTTTTTAGGACAATTGTTTATTTTTTTATCTTCCTTTGTCCTTAGACAGACGTTTTCACATCTTACTAGGGAGTTGTTAATTCATATTTGAGTTACATAGCAATGTTTCCCAAGATGGGCATGCTGCCCTTTGGGCTGCCCAATTTATATTACGCATCGCGCCTGCGCTCGTGGACTTACGGTCTGTCTGACGCTTCCCCAAATTGAGTAGATCTCTATTTGTTCCGACCAACTTTAAGATGTGTACGTTTCCCGAGAGGAGATTAGTGGTTTTATCCCTAAATAAATGTTTTCATGTTTTTATAAGAAAATTATCATTTGTGTTTTGTCTCTAGATAAACGTTTTCACATTTTTCTATAGGGTTTTGACTTTTTATTTTTGTTTGTCTCTAGACAAATGCTTGCACAATTTTTTAGGGTAACTTTTCATTTTATTCATTTGGCAAGTATTTTCACAATTTTCTAGATTTCATTGAAGTTTCTATTTTTTTTTTTTGCAGAGTTAGGTTGCGCTTCATGCTTCCTAATTTTGATGATTTTTCTCTATTTTCAGTCCCTAAGTAAATGCGCAAACGTTTTCGTAGGTCATTGATTATTAATTTTTTTGTTCTTTTGGTCCAAACTTAGGTTGCGTCTCAACGCTTCCTCAAAGGGAATTTTCTATTTTTAGTCATTAGATAAGCGTTTTCATGTTTTTCTAGGTTTATTGACTTTTTTGTTTTTGGTACAAGTTAGGTTGCGCTTCCTGCTACTTAACATGGTGAGTTTCAATTTTTCTTGTTAGGTTAACGCTCTTTTTTTATTTTTCTTTTAGTTTATCTCATCTAAGAATTTATGTGTTTTTCTTCTTTTTTGTAGACTGGCGAGTACTTACGAGAATTCAGAGGCTTTTCCCGGATCCTCGAGCAGTACGAGGTTCTCCCCTTGCAGAGCTGGGTTCTCGTGGATGGGTTTGGGTTTTGCCAGTTCATTCTCCTCCTCACGAGTACTCCTGATGGAATTAGTGGAGAGGTGGTGGGACGTCACCAACACCTTTCACTTCCCGTCATTTGAGGCTACCGTGATCCCGTTGGATTTTGCTATGACCACGGGGATCAGGTTAGCAGGAGATCTAATCCCTCTTGACCCCACCGTCAGCTCGTGCCCCGAGGCACTCATCTACTGGCTTGGCAGGGTCCCACTACAGTCCGATCGGTGGCGTATCTAGTATGTTTGGCTCGTACAAAGCTATATAGGGTTCGAGTGTACCGAGCCTCGCCACTTCGAGTGGGTTGCTCGAGTATTTCTACTTTTACCTTCTCGGTGCTTGGCTGTTCACGAACAGGAAAAACACTATTAAACTGTACTTTTTAAGAGCCTTACACGACCTCCACCGGGTAGCGTCCTTCGATTGGGGTGGAGCAGCGTTGGCCACCCTATACACCGGCCTGTGCTCCGTGTGTCGGGCCAAGGAGATGTCCATGACAGGGTATTGGCGGATCTTTGAGGTATGATCTTGATCACACTCATTGTCTTTTTAGTCCATTTGTACCTCATCTCTTATTGACCTGCTTAACACTTATTTCCTTTATTTATTTTTGTTGTACCTTTTTTTTCTTTTTTCTTTTTTCTTTTTGTCTCATTTTTTTCTTATTTGCAGCTCTGGGCCTACGAGTTTGTGGTGTTATCGGCTCCAGAGGACACTCACTCAGATCCCCGGATCATCCCGAGGGCAACTCGGTGGGGTTGGAGTACCCGGGGGAGGAAGGATGACACGAAGGATTTGAACACCTACCGTCTCCACCTGGATCGTCTATCCCCTACACAAGTATATTCTATTTTAATTTTACGCATGTTTTATTTTTGTTTCGATTATTCCTCTAGTATGTAACATGTGCTTGGTTTATTTTTCAGGTGCATTGGCGGGTGTGGGATGACATGGAGGCTAGGGCATGAGAGGATCTGATGAGGAGCCGTCAGGCTTCTCAGATGAGAATCCTGCTGGATGATCTGTTCTGCCTAGAGTGGTTCCTAGGCAAGCGGGTAGTCCAGCAGTTGCTGAGGTTGGACCATTTTTGGGTCCCTCAGCCACCTCCACCCAACATGAGGTTGACGCACACCATGACATTCAAGGACATCATCAAGGCGTTGTATGGCTTCACGACTGGGGATTTCCTAGCCAAGGGGGACTATACCGCCTTTGTGCGCGACTTCCTGATGCATTCGATGGACGTCCAGCTTGTAGAGGTGCAGGCTAGACAGCCCTTGACGTCTCAGGTTCCTCTGGTGGTTGGTGGTCGTCCTTCTCATGCTACTGCTGGTGGCGCTGCAATTACTCGGGTTGCCTCTATTTTTGGCATTCGGGCTCACACTCTGGGTCTGGCCTCTTCTTTCTTTCTGCCATTACCTCAGGTAGTGAATACCTTTCCTTACGGATATCCACATTCCATTCCTATTCCCGTTCCTGAGGTACCGGAGACACGCCGTGCAAGTGGGGATGAGAAGGTACTTCCTACTTTTCTCTCTTCATTTTATGCCTCTCCTTCTTTTAACCAAACATGGCAGTCCGTCTAACATTTGCTTTTATTAGCTCTTTTCAAGTTTCTTCTCAGGCTTCCCGAGCTTTCATGGAGGAGTACCTCACTACTATTTTGGCTCTAATGATCTTAGTGAGGCAGCAGACCCAGATGCTCACTAAGGCACACGTGGATCCCATTCCCCAGATTTCTTTCCCTCATCCTCGCCCGGTGAGTGTTTTATTCTATTTATTTACGCATATGCATTTCTCTTTTTTTCATTTTATTTATTTCTACATATGTACATATTTTGACTGTACTTATTCTTTATTTCTCTCTATTTTTTGCAGCCTCGCTCTGTCAACAGTACTTCTGTACATGGGACGTCTTCGTCTGTTGCTAGTCCATCTGTCGTCAGCCCATCTGCAGCTGCTTCTGGGATCCTGCCCCACGGGCTGGGGTTCAAGCGCACTAGGCTGATAGTGGTGATGGTCCTATGTACAGGATTGTATGTACAGGATTTTATAGAGGTTTGTACAGGTGTATGTACAGGATATGTACAGATGTACAGGGTTTTATTTACAAAGAATTATTTACAAGGATTATGCGCAGAAATTTATTTACATGAATTATTTACAATAAATTTTTTTTACAAGAACTATTTACAGGGACTATGCACAGAAATTATTTACAAAGAATTATTTATAGGCATTATGTATAGGAATTTATTTACATGAATGCTTATTTATGTATAAGAATATACAACGATTTATTTACATAAATACTTATTTATGTACAAGAAATGTATTTACAAGGGTTGTGCTCGCTCTTTTTTGGGATTTTGTTGTATTTTTATATATGTACGAATGTATATTCACGAATGTTAGTAGATAGTAAGGCATAGACCGAAACATTTATGCTACAACTCGTAGATATTAAGTGTCAGTGGTGACGACTCAGACATAAAGCAGGGAGGGAGAACAAAACTGCTTTCTTAGAAATAATGGTGGCATGCGCCATAATGGGAAAGGATGACATGGCACATGCCATGTTGTGTGGCACACACTATGATGAGGTGACAGACGCTAGAATGAGTTGGCACCTGCCAGGTTCAAACCAGGTTTAAGCTTGGTTCAGCCCCCCCAGATTTTCCATAAAGGAATGTCTAGCCTTCTTTGAACAGTCAACCATGATTCTGTAACATGTCTTCTTCCACCCAAAATTCTCTATCTTGTTGAACTGATGCCTTTACTAAGATCAAGCAAACCAATTTCTTGAATTTTTCTTTCAATGCTCTTTTCCATTTGAGGTCCGTGCGAATGGACTGCAATTTCCTGAAGGCATCCACTTAGTTATGAGATCCAGTGGCTCATGCTTTCAAACTCGGAGATGAAGAGCTATGTCCGACCATTGAAGAGTTCGGAGCTATCCTACATCTCTTCCCTCAAGAGAAAATTTTGATTCCCACATCTCTTGCGAGTCCAAAGAAATTCTTGAGGGATTTATGCAGATTGAGCAGTAGTGAGACTTCTCTCGTTCTTCATGATGGGGTCCTCAACATATCCTGTCTGGTGAGCCACTTCCACCCTACCGCCTCTCTTTTTGATTTCCCTTTGCAGTCTTGCCGTCACTATGCCTTGTGCATCTGTCTTCTGGCCTATTTCCTTCTTTTTTCCAAGAGATGACGACGTGAACACTACCTTAGTACAGGTAGGCTCCCAAATAAAGGAGGGGAAAAATTTTGTACCACTGATCTTGGCTGAGACACTGATTGGTTGGGACATTGTGAAATCCGGTGTCTCTTTCGCTTTTGCGAGCAGTTCCCCACTCCTCCAGGTATCTCTCAAAGCACTCATTTTACATATTTCTCTCAATTTTTCCTCTTATCTCTTATTTTCTACTTTTTTTTTATATTTCCACTTAACTCTCCTTTTCTCGTATTTCTTAATTTTTTCACTCAACTCTCATTTTTTTGTAATTTTCTCTCATATCTAGTTAATGGAGAACCTGAACATTTTGGAGTATCTGCTGGCTAGAGTCTATACTCTGAGAGCCTTTCTGCAAAGAGGGGTTTGCTGCCTTTGTATTACAATGGCTGAGTGGCATAATTTCTTTGAGGTTTAGACTGGCGAAAACATTTGCTGGCGTTGTCCCTTGTGGACTATTCCCATAGCGATGACTTCAACCATGGAGCATCCCGGTGTCTTGCTCGTAGGCTTGAGGCTGACCACTTTCTATTCTCCTCCTCGCGTTCTGCGTTAGTTGGGTCGTTCTCACACGTGGCCTCCGGCAGCAGCTCACATGACCACTTCTTCTCATTATGCTCCTTTTCTGGAGCGTTATCAGCAATTTTGGTCATCTCGAAAGATGATTGACTCAAAAGATCCCCAAGTGATACCTTTCTGATGTGTAATCCGTACAGCTGGGACGGGATATAGAGTGAGAAAAAGACAATAATGTGAAGGAAGAAGATTTAGACTGGTTGTTCCTGCTGCACTTCCGTTATTATGTCATTTTCCTTCTATTTTGTTTTTGTTTTGGAAAAAGACATAGGATTTATATTTTTTCCTTTTCATGTACAAACTTTATTCGTTAAAGCTCAATAATGAAAAATTCTTCCTTTTCTAATCTTTGAGCTTTTCACTTCGTGCGTTTGATATTCGTTTTTTCCATATAATGAAAATTAATCAATGAATTTTAAAGAGATCTTTACATTGGAATCATAATAAGATAGAGGGTCTTGAAAAGATGAAGTACTTGGGTAAATTGTGTTTCTCCTTTTTCTTTTTCTATGAAAGGTTTATTTATGTACAGGTTTGGGCCGAACTTCAAATTGAAGTTTTCTACGTATCCCAAAGAAAATGAATAAGGCCACAACGTAGTTCCGGTCTGATTTCCACTCTGGATTTTAACACTCTCCTTTTTTGATATAATTGTTTTGCCAAAGCTGCCCTTTCTGATTTTCAACCTTGCGGGCTGATCTTACTTTTGCATGGGTTGTTAGTTTCATAAGTTTTTAAATTCAACCAGCCTTTCTTATTTTCATATATATATTTTTTAAGGGTAGTACTTTTTGAGCTGGTCCAAATTGGTTGGGGAATTAAAAGTGTTTCCATCCAGGTTCATAATAATAACGACTTCTCCCATCATAATGGTTTTGATTATATATGGCCCAGGCCAATTTGGTTTGAATTTCCCTCTTGGATCAAAGATAGGGGCTCAAACGTTTTTGACCACGTGGTCCCCTTCCTTGAGGTCTTGTGTTTTGAGATTTTTCTTAAATGCCCGAGCTACCCTTTTCTGATAGCCTTGAATATGAAAGAGCGCCCTCAGTCTCCTTTCGTCAAACAAAAACAAGTCCTCAGAATGATCCCTCTGCCATTCTACGTCTGGTATACTGCATTCTGCTATTACTCAAAGAAAAGAAACCTCTAGTTTCACAGGTAGAACAACTTCCATCCCGTATAGTAGGGAGTAGAGGGTGACTCCTGTCCAGACTCGGATTGACGTCATGTACCCCCAAAGGGCAAATGAAAACTTTTTTGGCCAATCCTTATTAGAGTCTATTATTCTTTGCAGGATTTTATTAATATTCTTATTAGCTGCCTCGACTGCTCCATTGGTTTACGGCCTGTACGAGGATGACTTGTGCGCATTGATTCAGTATTTTCCAACAAATCTAGAACTTCCACTTGGAAGTGAGATTCATTATCTGATATAATTTCATGAGAAACACTATATCGGCATATGATGTTATGCTTTATAAACTTGGCCATGCGAGAAGCTTTGAGAACTGAAAAGGAAGCAACCTCGACCCATTTGGTGAAATAATCGACGGCTACCAAGATAAAAATTCATGTCCGTTACAAGCTTTTGACGTGAACTTGCCAATGATGTCTATTCCCCAAATTGGAAATGGCCAAGGAAAAGTCATACTGTATAGTTCTAACGGTGGAAGGTGTACTAAATTTGCATGGATTTGGCACTTGCGACATCTTTTGACAAACTTAACACAGTTCATTTCCATTGTCATCCCAAAATAGCTTTGTCATAAGATTTTCTTAGCCAACATCACCCCGTTCATGTGAGGCCCACAGACTCCTTCGTGCACTCCTTTCACAATTTCTTAACCTTCTTCGTCTGTTACACAAAGATTGTTCATCCCCAGATAAGCTCTTTTGTACAGTTTTCCGCCACAGATGACGAATTGAGCTGCTAATCTTGTAATGGCTCTCTTATCCTTTTCACTGGAATTTTCTAGGTATTTTCCCTCCTCAATGAAGTTCCAGATATCGTGGAACCATGGAAAACCATTTTCTTTTTCTTGCTCTAAGGCTGCAACTTTGTATACTCTCACGCTCCTCTATTCAATCACGAAAGGCCTCATTTTGGCCTTTGTGGGTATGTCAATCATGGAGGCAAGAGTGGCGAAGGTGTTAGCAAATTTATTCTGAAGCCTGGGTATATGGATGAAAATGACTTCCTCAAAACTAGGAATAAGTCGGTCGAGCTCTTGGTAGTATGCCATCAGTTTCTCCTCATTGACTTTCAATTTCCCACTGGTTTGGGAGACGACCAAGGAAGAGTCGCCGATCACTTTTCTAACTTTCTCACGCCGAATTCCATGGTGGTTTCCATCCCTGCGATACACGCTTCATATTCGGCCTGATTATTCGTAACCTCAAAGTTCAACTTATAGGCCAACTGAACATGCGAGTCATCTGGAGTGACTAGCAGTATTCCAATTTCGTAACCATATTGGTTTGAAGCACCGTCAAAATATAGCATCCATAACTCATTCTCAACTTTCCACACGTCTTCATCGGTAAATTGAAAATTTGAGTTTTCTTGTTCCTTAACAGACTCATCTACTAAGAATTCTGCAACGGCTCATCCTTTTACCAGTTTTCTGATCTTGTAGTGTAGTTTGAATTTGGCCAATAGTAGTAACCATCAGGCCAATCTTCCTGTTAGTGTAGGTTTTTTGAACAGGTACTTGAGTGGGTCCATCCTGGAAATGAACACTACCGGATATGCCAGCATGTTCTTCGATGACCACACCAAATCCTAGCAAGTTTTCTCTAGTGGCGTGTATCGGGCTTCATAATCTTTCATTTTTTTACTCATGTAGTAAATAGCCTTTTCTTTGCCGTTGTCCCTTCTTGCGCTAGCATGCAGTCTATTGTAGACTCATTCACTGATAGGTATAGGATTAAAGGTTTGCCTGGTTCTAGAGGGAAAAGTACCGGAGGCTTTTGTAGGTACTATTGGATAGACTCAAAGGCATTCTAGAAATACTGGTCCCATTGGAATTTTGTATTCTTTCTGAGCAGGCAGAAAAGAGGTTCACATGTTGTAGTCAGATTCTAGATGAAATGACTGATGAACTGAATTTTTTCAAGAAATCCTCTAACTTCTTTCTCCGTCTTTGGGGGAGGCATTTCTAGGATTGCCTTAATTTTAAAATGGTCCACCTCTATCCCACTTTGGGTGATGATGAATCCTAACATTTTGCCTGCTGTAACTCCAAAATCACATTTTTGTGAATTCAACCTCATCCGGTACTTTCGGATTCTCTCAAAGAATTTCTCTAAGGCCGGGGAATATCCTTCACGGTCTTTAGATTTGACAATCATATCATTGACATATACCTCCACTTCTTTGTGTAACATGTCATGGAGTAATATCGTTGTAGCACGTTGATGCGTGACTCTTGCTTTTTTTAAACCGAAAGGCATAACCCTATAACAATATGTCCCCTACGGCGTGGTGAACGTAGTCTTTTCTCTGTCTTCAAGGACCATGAGGATCTGGTTATAACTTGAGCATCTTTCCATAAACAATAGCAGTGCATGGCCAGCAGTATTTTTCATAAGGACGTCTATGTGTGGCAGAGGGAAGTCGTCTTTGGGACTTGCCTTGTTAAGACCGCAGAAGTCAACATAAACTTGCACCAGACCGTCTTTCTTTGGCACATGGACAATATTAGCAACCCACTGGGGGTATTCTATCACTTGAAGAGAGCCAGCGTTCACTTGTTTGGTAGCTTCCTCTTTAATTTTGAGGGCTCAATCAGGTCTCACACGTCTTAGCTTTTTTTTCACTGGTTTGGCATCGAGGTACAGGGGTATTTTGTGCTGGACAA
Source organism: Aequorea victoria (assembly GCA_032361285.1). Classification (NCBI taxonomy): domain Eukaryota; kingdom Metazoa; phylum Cnidaria; class Hydrozoa; order Leptothecata; family Aequoreidae; genus Aequorea; species Aequorea victoria. The sequence goes on from JAUTBS010036264.1 coordinate 12,450, forward strand.
TTTCTGGGTTAATTCCGGGCATATCTACGTATGACAACGTGAAGACATCTTTAAATTCCTTCAATAAATTTATTAATGGCTCACATTCTTCATTTGATAATGCATAACCAATCTGGACCATTTGTGGATCCTTCTCAGTACCCCAATTTCTTGAAAGAGTTTATTCAATTAAAGGTTTAGCGCGCATCTCATCCTCTTTTTCAATTAAAAGTTCTAGTTCCTGGGGAACAATCCTATCAAAATCATCTAAGGTAGAAATCAAACATTCAAATGGAAGTACAACATGGTAACCAGAAAAGTTCTCATTATTATTATTATAAACAGGGAAGGTTACAAATTTTGACATGTATTTAACTGAAATAGAAGACCGAGACACCACAACATGTGGATGCTCAGTGGACTCACCCCTAGACTTTGAATCTGTTGATGTAGACGAGTCTCACTCGAACTCTGACTCACTATCTACATTATTCAGAACATTGTATTTGTAAGCCAATTATCTATTATAATGCTACTCTCGTTTGTTATTTAGCTAGAACAGTCAACTGGCTCATCACTGCCCAATATAGCGATCTCCTCCGTGCCTTCTTCTGTGCGTATTGGGCATGCTCCCTCAAAGAGCGACCCCAACTTGAATTTCTCCAGGTCCTCGGTCCAGTCTTTCTCGCGTGTTTTCTCTGCTACGTCTTTATCTCATATCTCGTCCTTCTCAGGCTCATTGTCCGTTAGCTGATGTTCAAAGAATATTTCCAACCCAGGTGTCTTCTGCCAAGACCTCTTGTCAATCCATGGTTCCAGAAATCCACAGAATGGAAAATTCTCGCTTTTATTTACAAACTGCCCATTCAGAGGCCCAAAGGCTGGCAGCGAAGCTTGATATTCTGTCTTACTTCTTTTGGCCCATGCCTTCCTCTGTGTTTCCACTTTCTCTTTAGCAAAGTCCTGGTGTCACGCCCCGCCCCAAGACACTGGGCACGGGACACGAGGGTAACAACACTAAACCATCTTGCCATTCAACTTCAACCCGAATTTCGTTAAAATACAAGGAATCCTTCATGTTTTTTTACTTTTACATAACACAACTTTACATCACAAGAGGGCAATCCGGCCACAATCCCATATTTTTGAGTTTACAACCTAAAATAAAATACCAAGTGGAGTATATCTCCATGGACCCTGACCCAAACCTAATCTTGCAGTGGACCTGATCGCGCATATTATTCGCCTGTACCTGTTACAAAGATTTGTGTGGGGTGAGTTATAATCCACGTGCTTACCAATCACTTGCAATAGTATTATAAATTGCACAATAGAATAAAATAATTCATCACTTTAAAAGAGGATAACTTTTCTCAAAACATACTTTCATTGTAAAAGATTTCAAATTATCATCTTTCCACAAATCTCCTCATAAGAGGGTTTTCCAAAGCTTGATACATTTCCGATCTTTTCGTTACACTTCATCTTCATTTCATTAGTTCTCTTTGTATAAGTTTCCTAAAAATAATTACATCTTTCAAAAGAGTTGTTCATCGTTACTACCGTTCATTATCTTTTAAAAGAAATCTTTCATCTTAT
>JAUTBS010036375.1:0-14027 GCA_032361285.1 Aequorea victoria
TAAATTTCCGATGTGGGACTAAGCTGAAAAAGTCAGGGTCACAGCTGGACCAATCAGGGAGTGACCTGGTCGGAAAATAATTTGTTCGGGATAGGATTCCCCATAGGGACGGTTCGGCCATAGGAAAGATGGCCCTAGGGTAGGGCCAGTCTTCCAGTCTAGAGCCACTTCGACTCTATAGTCTTGGACTGTAGAGCCGGTTATACTCTATGGGAGATTCGGAGATATTTTTTTTTTCTTTTTGGGTGTTTTGGATATCCCGAATGGCAAGAAGAACTTACCCAAGTTTTGGAAGGAATACTAGAAAGTTTAAATAATGTGTTTAGAAGTTGGTTGGTTTGAAAACAAAACTCGGTGAATGATAGAAGGGCGTTTGAAAAAAGTTGGTTGAAAACCGTCTAAAATAGAGGTAAGTTTTGAAAGAACTTTAACTTTGAGCGACTCTCATGTCGATTCGATCTCTTCGATAAATCATTCTTATTCTTGAAAACGTATTTATCATAGGGCAAGACTAACCGGTGAACCAACGCATTATGTACGATCAAAATAGAATGTCTACACTTGGCAAGAGAGAACTTGTGCAACGACCCAAACCTCACAGGTCTTATAACCAAAGCCCAACATACAAAGCTAATCAGAACATATTTTATGATCATTCTTACTTCAATTCAATTATAATAATGTAAAACTCAAACATGTCTTCCATTACTGTAATAATAATTTTACATGATAAAATAAACATCTCATCCCAACTTTTAAGTTGTATAGGCATTTAAGACATCTTGACGGCCTCTAAAATTGACCTTGATGCGGTCAACTTTCACAGATGATATAATTAGAGTTTATTGTTTAGAGTTTAAGAATTAGGATTTTGACATAGTTACTGATAAGTATTGCTTAAAACCGACCGAGGGGGGTCCCAAAACAAAAATATTCGGGCCCGACCGGGGGCATACTCACCTTCTACAAGTCTGAGTCGATCGAGAACTTGAGTCGACTGAGACTTCACAACCCTGGCCGACCAGACCGACCGAGAGGCATAAAGCTATAGTAGCCGACCAGACCATACACTCGGACCGACCACGAGCTCGGTCAATCGGATCAACCAAGCCGACCACTCGTAACAGTCAGCTCTGAGATCAACGCCGTTGATCTCTCGTAAGATTACTCCAATAGCTATCTCCACGACAAATTAGCAATCGGGTCAACGTGAATCTCGAGATTTCCACTCAGGTCAGTGAATCCCAAATTTGCCTCACCCTATCCCGAGGATCACGCATATGCACGGATATTCAGGAATTCATCTCCATCTCATCCCAGAATTCGTGCCTTGACATCTCTATAGATAGCAGTCACCCAAAAACTCTAGAGGTACGCCATTTTTGACACTTATAAATACAGTTTCTACATTCTATAATTTTAATCTACTGCCTATCCGTTGACTTTAGCATCGGAGAACAATAGGCCGACACTCTACCGGTGCCTATGTTCTAACATTTTGTAGGAACTCAATCGGTAAATAGCAGGAGCTCAGGGGTCACTTTGGAGGTACACCAATCACGGAGGACCGTCCAGATTCTGACACCAACATCTGGCGCCGTCTGTGGGAAAGACTTATCACTATTCATCTCTCTGGTATTCCACAATCTGAATGGTTGTCACACGATCCATAGCCTCCGAGGGAAATCGTCACCAGAGCAACCCTCAAGGGGACCCACCACCTAATGTTGAGCAACAGTTGTAGGATTTGACTCAACTAATTCAAAGTTTGGTTCATCAAAACCAAGCCATCAACCAAAGGCTCGACGAACAAGCCCGACTATTGCCTATTCCTTTTCTTCCCCCTCGGATTTCTCATCCTGAGGACAGGCAACCAGCAGTCCACCAACCGCCTAACGACCGGGGGCGAGGACCAGAAGAGGAGGAGCCAAAGGAGAATGAGGATATGGCCGAGAGCAGGGCTCATTCTCAGAACCAAAATTAAGCTCCCAGGCGAGCCAAGGGCACCCAGCCCGAGAAGACCGAGGCCTCCACGACTATGGAGATTGAATTGAGAGAAGTTAAGGATCAACTTAATAATGTCATGGTAGCTATGAAGGGAAAAACTACAGTGGTTGTCGACAAGCTCACCCAAAAGACAGACTTGTCATTCTCCACAGCCACTATGGTCGAGCCCTTTCCATCTAAATTCAGAATGCCACAGATGGATGCCTTCGACGGACTGAAAGACCCCATGGACTATTTGGAAATATACAAGGCTTACATGCACCTGCATGCAATCCCAGACGAGATCATGTGTCGAGCCATCCCGACCACTCTGAAGGGATCGGCTCGTGTGTGGTTCAGCAAGTTAAAAAGTTGGTATATTTTCTCGTTCACCCAGTTGAGCACGTTGTTCGTAGGGCACTTCCTTGGTGGCCAACGGCATTTAAGGCCGGCCACGTACCTCCTCAAATGTAAAATAAGAGAAAATTGAGACCTTACGTCACTATGTGACTCGGTTTAATGCCGAAGCTCTAAAGGTGGACGACACAGACGACAAAGTGGCCATAACCACATTCATGGGTGGCCTCCAACCCACAGAATTTCTCTTCTCGCTGGTAAATGCACCACCGACCAGCATGGCCGAGCTCATCATAAAGGCCAAGAAATTCATGAATGTCGAGGACGCTATGAATTCCCAGGAGGATCGATCCTCTGAACCGACCAAGAAAGGTGAGCACACAGAGAAGATTGACCGGAGGAGGCGAGAGGAGACCGACCGATCAAAACAGTCCCGAGACTCAGATCGGTCGCAACACGGTCAGGCTGATTTCAAGCGGCCCAGGATACCGACCATTCACTTTAAGAAGTATAGACCCCTAAATACTTTTGTCGAGCAGGTCCTATTGCAGATCGGAGACGATATCAAGTTACGCTGGCCAAAAAAGCTTAGGGCTCAACCGAACCACTGCAATCCTGACAAGTATTGTCACTTCCATAAAGATCACGGCCATAACACCGATGACTGCTTTGACTTAAAGGAGCAGATTGAAGCACTAATCCAGAGGGGAAGGCTCAACAAGTTCCTGGCCGATCAGCAGAACAGAAAAAATCCTCGTGGCCAACAGGATAGACCACCACAACCCCCCAGGGATCAAGACAGTAATCTGGCAGGGGAGGTCCGAATGATCTAGGGAGGATTCGCTGGATGAGGGAAAATTGGCTCTTCCAGAAAAGCCCACTCTAAGTGCCTCAGGACTCAGAGTCCCAGTGACGTCTACATGATCGCCCGACCAGATAAAGCTGTAAAAATTGAGGAGGTCATAACCTTCTCAGAAATCGACGCTCGAGGAGTCCAGCAGCCATATGACGATCCCCTGGTCTTCACCATAGTCCTTTCCAAATATAAGGTACGTAGGATCCTGGTGAACAATGACAGCTCGGCTGACATACTTTTTCTCAACGCCTTCGATCAGCTCAATATAGGCTGGGAGAAGTTACACCCGGTCCGGTCGCCCCTGGAAGGGTTCACCGAAAAAAAGATACAACTGTTAGGGTCGATCGAATTACCACTTACGATCGGTTCTGGCCCAAAGCAGGCAACTCAAATGGTCAACTTATTAGTGGTAGATTACCCTTTTGCATACAATGTCATCCTAGAACGACCGACCCTCAACCAGCTAAAGGCGGTGACCTCAACCTACCATCTTATGCTTAAGTACCCGACCGAGCATGGAGTGGCAGAGCTCAGAGCCGACCAGACCACAGCCTGAGAGTGCTACAACACCTCCCTCAGAGGGCCCAAGCTGAAGGAGACTCTGACCCTTGATACGGCCGAGGTTCGGGACGAGGAGCTCATTTGAAGAGGAGAACCAGTGGAAGACCTCCTCAGAGTCAGCTTAGATGAAAGCAGACCAGACAGGAAAGTCCAGATCGGATCAGCTCTTTCACCTGATATACAAACCGAACTGATCCATTTCTTGAAGAGGCACAAATCCATCTTCGCTTGGACACATTAAAACATGACTAGGATCAGCCCCGAGGTGGTCACACATCACCAATGTGTCGATCGGCTCTACAAGTCGGTCAAACAGAAACAACGAGTCTTCGCCAAGAAAAGGAATGAGGCTATCTCAGCTGAGGTCGAACGACTGCTGAAAGCAGAATTCATTCGAAAAGTACAGTATCCCGATTGGTAAGCCAATGTAGTTCTAGTGAATAAATCGAATGACAAATGGAGGATGTGCATTGATTTCACCGACATAAATAAGACATGCCCAAAAGATAGCTACCTCCTCCCTCGGATTGACCAGCTAGTGGATTCCACCAGCAGCCATGAACTCTTCAGTTTCATAGACGCCTTTTAGGGTTATAATCAGATCTTAATGAATGAGACCGATAAGGAGAAAACCTCATTCATCACAGATCGAGGAATTTATTATTACCGAGTTATGCCCTTCGGCCTTAAGAACACTGGGGCAACTTACCAGCGCCTGGTCAACCTTATCTTCAAGAAGCAGATCGGCAGAAACGTGGAGGTCTATGTCGATGACATGTTGACCAAAAGCAGAGAAGTCGCCGACCACCTCACGGACCTCGAAAATACCTTCCAAGCACTGCACGACTTCAACATGAAGTTGAATCCAGCCAAATATGCATTCGGTGTGTCGGGGGCAAGTTTCTCGGATTCATGATCAGCAAACGGGGGATTGAGGCTAATCCTGAGAACATTAAAGTCATTCTGGAGATGCAGTCCCCAAAAACAACCAAAGAAGTACAAAACCTCACTAGTCGGTTAGCAGCCTTAAACTGATTTATCTCAAAGGCAACTGACCGATGCACACCATTCTTCGATGTCTTGAAGAAAGTATTCGACTAGACTGAGACCTGCGAACAAGCATTCGCCGACCTCAAGTTATACTTAACCTCTCCCCCACTACTCTCCCGAGCAATACCTGGAGAGGATCTCTTAATTTACATAGTCGTCTCATAAACAAAAGTTAGCGCGGCGCTCATCCGAGAAGACAAAGGGGCTCAAAAGGCCATCTACTACATAAGTCATTCATTTTAGGGAGCAGAATCTAGATACCCTCGGGTAGAGTAGCTGGCGTTCGCCTTGGTGACATTGGCTAGGCGATTGCGCCCCTACTTCCAAGCTCACACCATAGTTACATTGACGAACCAACCATTACAACAGATACTGCAAAGGCCAAAGACCTCTGGTCACCTGGCACAGTAGCCGACTTCATCGCAGAGTTCACGACCGTGCCACCATTCGCTGAGCAGCCTTCGAGACCATCAGAGGTTGATCACTCGATAATGAACCCGGAGGCTGAGGTAGTCTTCGATGATTGTCAGGTGTGGAAGGTAAATGTAGATGGCTCTACAAACCAGTTCGCTAGTGGCGTCGATCTCGTCCTCATCTCCCTGCAAGGAAACGTACTGGAATATTCTATGCCCTTCAATTTTTGAGCGACCAACAACGAGGCCAAGTACGAGGCTGTCATAGCTGGCCTCAGGCTAGCACTAGCAGTGGGGGAAAAACATGTCAAGATCCTCAGTGACTCACAGCTGGTGGTCAGTCAAGTGCAAGAAAAATAAGAGGCAAGAGATGAGGGAATGCAGTCCTACAAAACTGTCACTGAGGAACTCAAAGCTAAGTTCGACAAGTTCCTCATTGAAAGAATCCCCAGGGACAACAACCAGCGATCTGATGATCTCACTCAGCTGGCCTCAGCTCCTGAGGGGCAAATGGGTAAAGGAGATTTAACGAAATATCTGACCGAGTCGAGTATCGCTCAAAAGGAGACACCACTAGCAGTTAGCCTAGCACAGGTCTGTATAATCTAGGCAGAGAGTATTATTAACTTTCTCCGAAGCGGTCAACTACCTGTCGACCAATCCAAGGCAAGAAAGCTGAGGTACCGAGCAAGCAAGTACATGCTCATCGACAACATTCTCTACAAACGTGGCTTCTCAGTACCCTACTTAAGGTGCATCTCAGATAAAGAATCTAAATACGTAATAAAAAAAGTACACGAGAGGATCTGCAGCAATCACTCGGGCGCTTGGACCCTATCAGAAAAAATCTTAAGGGCTGGCTACTACTAGCCCACTATACAAAAAGATGCCAAAGACTTTGTCAAGAGATGTGACAAATGCTAAAGATTCGCAATCACCTTCAGGCAGCCACCAGAAGAGCTCACTGTTATCACTGCCCCATGGCCCTTCGCCCAGTGGGGGATTGACATAGTAGGACCATTCCTGACCGAAAAAGGTCAAGTGAAGTTCTTGATAGTAGCAATTGATTACTTCACCAAATGGGTAAAAGCAGAGCCATTGGCAAAAATCATCGAGCAGAAGGCAGTAGACTTCATGTGAAAATCAATCGTATGTCGATTCGGCATCCCGAGGACCATCATCACCGACAACGGTAAACAGTTCGATAATAAAGGGTTTAGGGAGTTCTGTGGTTGGCTGAGCATCTAGAATAATTACTCCTCCCCTGCCCATTCCCAAGCGAATGGCCAGGTCGAAGTAAAGAAAGGAACAATCTTAAAGATTATCAAGACTAAGCTAGAGTCGGCAAAAGGTCTGTGGGCCGAGGAGCTTTCAAATGTCCTCTGGGCATACCAAATGACAGTCCGAACCCCAACAGGCGAGACCCCATTCATGCTCGCCTACGGGAGCGAAGCAGTCATCCCGGTGGAGATCGGTCTAACAAGCCATCGAGTCACCAACTTTGACAAAGACAATAATGATTGAGCCCTCTGAGAAAACTTGGATCATATAGATGAGAATCGAGAAGTTTCAATTCTCAGAACGGCGATCTACCAGCAGAGGATGAAGAAGTACTATGACAACAACGTCAGAAAAAGAGAGTTCAAAGTAGGGAACTTGGTCATTCGGAAGGTCTCTCTTGCCACTAAGGATTCCCGAGAGGGTAAGTTGGGACCAAACTGGGCAGGACCATACCAAGTGGAAGATCGAGTAAGGTTAGGAGTATACCGAATGAAGGATGTGACCGACAGGATACTCTCACATGCATGGAATGTCGAGCATCTTAGAAAGTACTACCAGTAAGAGAACATGTAAAATGACAGTAATAAAAGTATCCTCCTTTTACACATTATCCATTTTTATGCTTTCTCTACAAAACTCTACAAGGAAAGTTCGGCAACCAGGTCGCCTCAGGACCTGGTTGGCCCAAAAGTGGTTGGATCGATTTAAGGTATCCAATCGAGGCCCGAAGCTACAAAAGTTCAACAGCCAGGTCGCCTAAGGACCTGGTTGGCCCAAAGCTGGTTGGATCGATTTAAGGTATCCAACCGAGGCTCAAAGCTACAAAAATCCAACAACCAGGTTGCCTCAAGACCTGGTCAGCCCAAAGGTAGTTGGATCAATTTAAGGTATTCAACCGAGGCCCGAAGCTACAAAAGTTCAACAGTCAGGTCGCCTAAGGACCTGGTCGGCCTAAAGATAGTTGGATCGATTTAAGGTCTCCAACCGAGGCTCGAAGCTATAAAAGTTCAACAACCAGGTCGCCTAAGGACCTGGTCGGCCCAAAGCTGGTTGGATCAATTTAAGGTATCCAACCGAGACCCGAAACTACAAAAGTTCAACAGCAAGGTCGCCTAAGGACCTGGTCGACATAAAACTGGCTGGATCGACTTAAGATATCCAACCAAGGCCCGAAGCTATAGAGTTCAACAACTAGGTCGATTGAGGACCTGGTCGGCCATCGACTTAAGATACCTAACCGAAGGCCTCAAAGAAAGGTCGGCCACCCGAAGGGTCAGTCAGAAAATAGTTGAATCACTTCAAGGGTCCAACCGAGCAGTCGAATGGAACAACTAGAAAGGTAAGGTTCCACAGCCAAATCACGTTAGGATCAGGATGGATCGACAAAAGGTCGGGTGATTTAAAGAGGTCGACCGAGAATCTGAAAACTTAGAGAGATTCCTATGATTGTCTTGAGATTTGATGGTCGGATGATTTTCCTGACCAAGGCATCAAACACTTAGTAAATTTCTATCCCAAGTTCTAATCAGTCAGAACAGGGAAAGGGCTATTAGACCGCCCGACCGAGAAGTCTAACACTTAGCAAAATAAGCAGTATACAAACTAAAGAAGAGCATTCATTCAGACTGAGGATAGAACATTCAAAATGATTTCATTCCATTAAAATTTAAAATATTGTTTTTACAAGAGTAGGAAAGGAAATAAGAATTTTCACTCGGGCCAACCGGGCTGAGAAGTCACGCACTCAGTTTTTGGAGAGTCACCAAGGAGCTGAAGGATCTGCCCACAAAATCTCAGGCAGCTTGGACTCGGGCCTTGACCTCGCCGTTCACCAAGGGCTCGGCAACAATGTCCCCTGATCGAGGATAACCCCGGTAAGGAAGAATCCTAGGAGTGTTAGGCCCAACTTCTTTCCAGGGCTGGAACTCCCAAGCTTCCCCAAAAAGAAAAGTACTTCTGCTTTCAATACTTGTCGAAAGAAGGGCAACCTTGGACGAGTACTCGGTCATCCGCCTAGGATTGAAAGAAATAAAACCGAGGTTTTCTCTCCTTGGGTTGGTAACAGTAGAGAAATTTCTCTACTATAAGATGGAATTGGCCCCCGCTGGCTTTTTCCCATAAAATGATAGCCCCGAGGAGAATTCTCCTCGCGTTAGGCATCAGTTGGCCTAGGGCTAGACCTAGAAAGTCTAGGAGTTCTTGGATAAAATGAGGAAAAGGCAAACGAAGACCAGCAGGGAAGGCATGCTCATATAAACACACCTCCCCGAGAGGACGGGAGCATGCTCGCTCGATAGAGTCGGGCACCCTGAGAATTACAGTAGATGGAATGAAAAAGGTTTCTCGCAAGTGCTCGAGGTTCGAGGTTCGAGGCTCAAGAGATTGAAGGAATATGATCGGCGGCGAAGCCCTAGTCTACCTCTTCCAAAGGATATGCGACCGAGCTCGAGGCCTCCCTACCAGCAGGCGATAGTTGCCCTCGATCAGGAAGACTGACGGGGTCAGGGAGCGAGATAGTGGTCTCCGACCTTGACGAGGATTGTTCATTCCCAAAAGACCTGATTTCCTAGGGGTACGTCATTGTACCCCGTTGGACGAGCGAAAGAAGGAACCTAGTTGTGCTATAAGCCTCTCTACAGGCAAGGTGGAAAATAGGACTATAAAAAATAAGGGACTCAATAGAAGGAGGAAGAGGAGAAAATTTGCAAAATGACTCTAAATGATCAACAAAGAAAGAGGAAAAAGGAGGAAAGAAATGGGGATAACCCAAAAGCTCTAACTCCGAGCTCGAATAAGCAAGTGTTGGTTCTTCGGAAGGAAGAAGGGGAACTGGAGTAGTAGAAAGAGGGGGGTGTAGATACCCCATTTTTGACTAAACCGAATATTGGCCGGTTCCTGCAACTTTCCAATGATGAAATGTACGTTAGTCGCATTCAAATGAGCTTTTATGCGAGTTCAAGAGTCCAAAGAGTACTTTCGATGCAACCTTAAACAACCCAAAACACCTAAAATACCAAAAACACCCATTGGTGTAGCCACCCAGCGCTGCGCCACCTCCAAGTGGCGCACGCCACTTCCCTCCAAACCAATCCACGCCACCCCAAAATTCAATACCTAGCGTCGCGCCATAACCTTTTCATATCACTTGCCAAACCATGTCAGAACCCAAAAACCCTTTTTACCCCTGGCACGCACCACCTCAAAGTGGCGCACACCTCCTTTCATATGGCGCACGCCACTTGAGAGGAGCCTTCGACACTAAGTCAGCTCCTCACCCTAAAATTCTATAAATAGGACCTCTTCCCACCTCAAAAAACAATGATCCCAGATTCTGAAGGGCACTAAACCTCGACCTGACTCCTGACTTATATTCAACCTGAACCTTTGCCCAATTAGAAAAACTTAAGCTTAAGCTAATCGAAACTTTACTAAGACTACCCGATTGAAAAACCTTCGCTTTGGAAGGACTTGGAGGACTCGAAGATCATGCAGAAAGCTTCTTGAGGACGTGCCGTACGTGAGAAAAAGTTACGAAAGCTGCTTGAAACTTAGCTCACGGGATATGTTGTAGGTTTCCTTGCTATTCATCTCTTTCTTTTAAACCATTTTCATATTTTTTCTTAAAAAATTCTTTTAATCGATAAAAATGGGAGAAAGAGGTCGTTGGTCTCGTTATCCCCGTTTTCTTTTCTTTTATCACTTTATTTCTCGTCTAAGCATGTTTTCTTTCGTTAGAATCGCATATTAGTTTCTTTTCATTTTCCTAGTCTTCTTTTATTTTTATTAAAATTACATGTAAAGTTTTTTTTTTCTTTCTCTTTCTTCATATAAAAACCCACATACACACGAGCACACTGTTTTCCTTGAAAACAGTAGCCCCTTTTGGGCCTCTGAATGACGAGCCAACTGTTACATATTGGCGTGCGCCATCTCCAGGGATTCCAAAGTGGCGCACGCCATGTCCAGTGACGCGCGCCAGGTTATGAGGTGGCTTGCGCCACCTCTGTTTTAAAATCACTGGCTTTCCAGTAGCTCTGTTCGATAGCCTATTCTGTCTATTTTGTACATGTTAGAATATTTGTTAAAATATCATGTCTTGCATATTTTCCTTCCTGTTATAAAAACACTTGCACACTAGTACACTATTTTCTCAAAACAGTTGTAGCACCCCTCCCCGGAGAATAATTAAACTTACTCGGAGTGGTACTATATCATCTATCCTCATACAATCTTATATAAAAGATCATCCTTTAAATTTAAAACCATTAAACAAGCTCCAACCAAACAACTACTAAGGAAAACTCTAATCCATACATACATCCACATACATCATATAACTAGCGAAGAACTCAAATCTAACTATATACAATAATCTGATAATCATTCATATAATATACAGGTGTAAACTAAAAAAGACTATACTACAAAGGTTTTCATTCCTTCAACAAAAAACTCCATCTCGCACTATAGACTAACATCTACCCCGAGCTAAAATCTTCAATCACGAAGGTTACAGGAGAGTAGGCTTAGCATCATAATAAAGAGCATACAATATCAGGGTATAATCATGCAGGTTTTTATATAGAAACAACACTTTTATTTAAACAGCCCATGTATAAGAAAACACACCCATGATCCGGCTCACTAGTCAACACGTACGGTTTATCAAACCCTCATGCTTTACACACGGTCCAACGACCACCCAAAAGATTTAGATACGATTTATAATCCTTTTCAACACACACGACCCTACGGCCAAACCTCCATAATACGTAAAGCATTTTAAACTCAGCACTACAGCCCATTTTATGTCTATAATGAAACATACATACTCACATGCATAATCGGCCCAATGACACGAGATAAGATCCCATGATATACATATAACATAACTGACCAACGGCCCAATATAACTTCAAAAGCTTTCAACTGGCACTATGGCCCACAACCCTTTCAGAAAACATTATTATGTTTCTAAACCCAAGGCTCAAAGCCCAACATGCAAAATGCTTAGTAAAAATACATAAGTGCTCACTAGCACACACACATCTACACGTCATCTAGTGGCCAAGTAGTCGTTTAATCTCACGATCAGGAGTTCCTACGGTACCGTTACCTCACTACAACACTTTTATTTTCGAGTGGCGTGTAGGAGGGCCACTCCTTATATCACCAGTGGTAAGTGCATCCCTTCCCGCAACTAGGGCAATCCCTAACTGGAATAATGCCTTAAAAGGACAACACGTGGACAAGCCACCCACCCATTATGGATAATGCCATTATGGCTACTATGCCCTTATCTCCTCTGGGCACGAGATGGTTACTCGTCTTAACTTGGTACTTTTCGACAAAACGATACATTAAATAGAAAATATCTCCACACACATGCAAACAACTCGTGCTCAGATTTTCATATAGAGAAACTACTTTGTCCAACCACACAAGAAATACATGCTCACACTCTCTAAAAGGAAAGAGAAACATAGTTTAGCAACACGAGCCATACATGCTCATAACATACTTTTCATTAAAAGCTTCTTTCATAAGATGATAAAAGCATAATACCAAGCATAAAACAAAATATGTTCATCAATGTATGTAAAATATTTTACAACATGCTAATCATTTTGAATAGGCTAGCCACTCTCACCTTAAAATCACAACTTTAAGCTTGGCCACCACTCTCGTGAGGTGCCCGCCCTTCTTCTTCAAACACCCTTTCAAGACCTATAATATATAGCAACCATATAAAAGGATCTACCTTAAACCTATATAATTCTACCCTTGTTATGTTTTCATGAGTTAGATATACTTATTAGTGATATATTTTATGAAGAAATTTAGGGTCAAAAGGGTCTCTAAACATCCCAAAAAGCTACTGGAATAGAATGATTTTTCCCCATTTGAGCCAACTCACCTCTTCTTTGGGTCGATGTTGGGGGTCGATCTGGCTCAACTCACGTGCATTGGTGCCCACTTGGGTCGACACCTAGGGGAGTTGGGTCAACCTTCATGAGGTTCAGGCTTGAGTCGACACAATGACCACTTGGGTCGACTCAGGCGTCCACCTGATAAAACAACCGAGAGAAGAAAACTCTTGAGTCGACACCCATGGAGCTTGGGTCGACTCAGCCCTCGCCTGATAAATAACAGAGACCAGACATACTTTGGGTTGACACACAGAAGGTTTGGGTCGACCCAAAAGCCGAAAAGAACACTTGCTCTATTTTCTGTGTTTTTTCTAAAATTAAGGGACTATTTGGGTGAAAAATATAGTTTTTCCACTTCACTCAAAGCTCAAAAACACCTACAAAATTTTCTTACCACATACACATCATCTAACACCCCAAAAAAACCCCCACAAGGATCTTTCTACCAAGATTTTAGAAAAGAAAACTAGATTTCTCCCAACAAAGTACCCAACCGTGGATACATATGGAGACCTACAAATACATGGTCTAGAGCTAGGAAAGGCCAAAGACTACAGAATTTAGGCTCCATACATTCGAGCCGTCCTGTCTTTTTAGGTGGCCGGGTCTCGAGCCGTGCCTTCTTCCTCTCTTCTGGGCCTTTCCCGGTTTGACCCCGTTAGGCCGCTGCCTAACCGTCTTTCTTTTGTCGGCTCTTTAACCGTGCCTCGTTGCCCTTTGGGGTCATTTTTTTAGTTTCGGACGCTGTTAAGCCGTTGCCTAACTTTCGGTTCTTTCTCCTGTTGCCGGGCCTCGGTCCGTACCTTGTTCCCCGGGACCCTTCGTGGGTTGTCTTGGGTCTGACGCCGTTAGGCCATCGCCTAACCGTCAGTTCTTCTTTTTTTGTTGGGTCTCGGCCCGTGCTCCTTTCTCTTTCCCAGAACCCTCCTGGGTTTTTCCAGTTTCGACGTTGTTAGGTCGTTGTTTAACCCTTTTTGTCACTTTTCCTCGGGATTGTCAGGTTTCGGACCTGGCTCCTCCTCCCTTGTGTTTAGGACCAGGACTCACCAACCCGTGCCTTTTAGGGACCATCCTTTTCAGGTTCTCCCAACCTTTCTTTTTTGAGACTACCTGTTGGTTGTCTCATGCTTGTTGTTGGACCAGAATCTCGTTTTGTCAAAACATGTGTTGACAAAGCCCTGTGTCCTTCCTCTTTGTGCTGTGTTCGCTCAGAATTTCCTAAATTCTAGGTTTCTCTGACATTCGAGCCACAACTCGGTGTCTTCGGGTGATAGTCTTTTATAGTCCTCTAGGCATTCGCTGTGTAAGCCGGGTCCGTCCCGCATCGTATAAGGTGTAAGTCAGGCCCGTCCTGCATCCCCCTTTCTCGAGTCAGTTTGTCGGTATAAGTCGGGTCCGTCCTGCATCCATCACCATCAGAGCTCCGGCTCCACGTCAAAGTCGGGTTTTGCCCCCGCACGTGACCTCCTTTTTTCCGTCAGAGTTCACACTCCACGAAAAGGTCGCGATTCGTCTTCCCACCCCGTTTCTTTTTATCCGTAGAGATTCAGAGTCTCGACGGAAGTCGGGGTTTCCCGCAAACCTTTCTTTTTT
>JAUTBS010036486.1:0-14024 GCA_032361285.1 Aequorea victoria
ATACAACGGGTAAAGGGACGTTTGGTAGTCTTAGTTCTCATTTATTGCATTATTTGATG
Source organism: Aequorea victoria (assembly GCA_032361285.1). Taxonomy (NCBI): domain Eukaryota; kingdom Metazoa; phylum Cnidaria; class Hydrozoa; order Leptothecata; family Aequoreidae; genus Aequorea; species Aequorea victoria. The sequence continues at coordinate 60 of JAUTBS010036486.1, forward strand.
GTTCATTGCATTTTATATAAGGTTGTGGCATTATTGCATTATTCATTCCTAGATACTACCTTTGACACCTGATGAGTAGATCTCATCCTATTATCTTTGAAACGAATCCACTAATCCCCAAAAATGGTTTATAACTGTTTTTTCATTCTTAAATGCTTTTCTATTAAACTTTTTGTACAAAACTCTTTTTACATAAAACTTTTACTACTTATTTTATGTAACTCATAAATAAATATTTTACAAAACTCTTTTACATAAATATTTCGAAGGAAAAGTATTATTCAAACTTCTTTAAATTGAATGGTGTACTCTACTTTAAAAACATGGTATAAATGATTTCAAATGGTTGAATGGAAGATTTTTTTTTTTTTTTTGTATGATGCGATCATGAGACTTATGTTCTTGGGATATGATAAAATCCAAAGGAAAGTCCATCTCTGGTGGTGACTTTGGCCAGTTAAGAAAAATGACCGTATCCATCCGTGTTGACCTGAATGGAATCTTATAGAGAATATACCCGGGCGTCATCCCGTGGTGACTTTATGACAATATTGGATCCAAGGGTCAAGAGACCCTGAGTATTTGGTTGGCATTGTTACTGTTGTACTCAGTTGATATCTGTTGTACCTTACTTTTATTCCCACTCATGTTGAGCATGTCGCTTTATCATAATATTATTGACACTACTGTTATATGACATGAGGACCCTTGATGTCCATTTGCAAAAAGGAAAAATGAGAATATTTTCAAAAGGAAAATGAAATGGAAATGAAATGATATTGTGATTACACACTTGCTTTATGACAGTTATCATACCATGTTATTTTATTTATGCACTCTATTTTATCCCTATTTTAGAACTGTATATTACTATCGTGAATCTACCACCAGTTTATACTGACATTGTCCCATAACATTTTCAGGTAGCCGGTGAGATGCTTTAGGTGATGGACTGCTATGGGGGATCCTTGTTGCTTGACCTCTAGGACATCATTTCATTTCATTTACTATATTTTCTTTCGCATACTCTGGATTATCATTGACATTATGACATTAGTTATTGATGCTTTGGACATCATTTTGGATTTACTGGGCTGTTTGACCCAAATGGATAATAAATGGAATTTTATGGATTAATTGCATGAAATTTAATTATTAATTAAGCATTAAGTAGCTTAATATTGTTAAGTCTTACTTGGTTTGTTCGGCCACAGGCCCATGAACCATGGTCGGTCACATTTTCCTAATTGGGGCGTGACAAAATGTTTGCACATTTTTCTAGAGTTTTTTCAAAAATTTTAATTAATTTTGATTTCGGTTACGTATCGACGTTTTCTGATAAGGAAGTGCTTCCTTTCGATCTGCGTGATTCAATGTAACGCATTTTGCCTACTTGGCTCATGGTCTTACGGTCCGAATGCATCCCATTTTGGCTGAATCTTCGTTCGTCCAAACAACCTTTCGGTTATCTCGTACATATTCCCAAAGGAATTAACTAATCTGCGTTTGTCCGTAGACAAATGTTTGCACATTTTTCTAAGGGTTTTTTGTAATATTTTTAATTAATTCCAACTTGGGTTACATATCAATGTTTTTCGAGAAGGAAGGGCTTCCTTTTGATCTGCCCAATCTGGTGTAAGACATTTAGCATGCTTGGCTCGTAGTATTACGGTTCAAATGCATCCCATTTTGGCTGAATCTCTATTCGTCCTGACGAACTTTAGGTTGTGTTGTACGTATTTATGAGAGAATTAACTAACCTGTTTTTGTCCCTAGATAAACGTTTCCACATTTTTCTAGAGTTTTTTAATATCTTTAATTAAGTCCAATTTGCATTACGTATTGATGTTTCCCGAGAAATAAGGGCTTTCCTTCGATCTGCCCGATCCAGTGTAACGTATGTTGCTTGCTTGGCTCGTGGTCTTACGGTCTGAATGCGTCCCATTTTGGTTGCCTCTCTGTTCATCCCGACCAACTTTATGTTGTGTCGTATATATTTTCGAGCAAATTAACTGACCTGTTCTTATCCCTAGATAAATGTTTGCACATATTTTTTAGGGGTTTTTTAATATTTTTAATTAACTCCGACTTGGGTTACGTATCAATGTTTCCTGAGAAGGAATGGCTTCCCTTTGATCTGCCCAATCTGGTGTAACGTATTTCGCCTGCTTGGCTCGTGGTCTTACGATCCGAATGCGTCCTATTTTGGCTGGATCTCTGTTCGTCCCGACCAACTTTAGGTTGTATTGTACATATTTTTGAAAGAATTAACTGATCAATTTGTGTCCCTAGACAAATGTTTGCATATTTTTCTAGGGGTTTTTAATGTTTTTAAATAACTTTGGCTTGGGTTACGTATCAAGATTTCCCGAGAAGAAAGGGCATTCCTTCGGTCTGTCCGATCCGGTGTAACACATTGGGTCCTGTGTTCGACGACTTAGTGGACGATCCAAACGGTCCCATTTAAGCTGGATCGATGTTCATCCCGACCAACTTTAGGTTGTGTTGCACGTATTCCCAAGAGAATTAACTGACCTATTTTTTCCCTAGACAAATGTTTGTACATTTTTCTAGGGTTTTTTTAATATTTTTAATTAACTCCGATTTGGTTTACGTATCGACGTTTCCCAAGAATGAAGGGCTTCGATCTGTCGATCCGATATAACGCATTTCGCCTGCTTGGCTCGTGGTCTTACGGTCCAAATGCATCCCATTTTGGATGGATCTCTGTTCGTCCGGACCAACCTTAAGTTATGTCGTACGTATTTCTGAGAGAATTAACTGACCTATTTTTATCCCTAAATTAAAGTTTTCAAATTTTTCGAGGGTTTTTTTAATATTTTTAATTAACTCTGACTTGGGTTACGTATCAATGTTTTTTTTAGAAGGAAGGGCTTCCGTTCGATCTACCTCCTTCGATGTAACGCATTTTGCCTGCTTGGCTCATGGTCTTACGGTCCAGATGCATCCTACTTTGGCTGGATCTCCGTTCGTCCCGGTAACTTTTAGGTGTGTCATACATATTCCCAAGAGAATTAACTAATCTTTTTTTGTCCGTAGACAAATGTTTGCACATTTTTCTATGAGTTTTTTTTTTAATATATGTAATTAAATCCGACTTGGGGTACGTATCAACGTTTTCCGGGAAGGAAGGGCTTCCCTTCAATCTGCCTGATCCGGTGTAAAGCATTTCGCCTGCTTGGCTCTTCGTCTTACAGTCCGCATGCGTCCCATTTTGGCTTGATCTCTATTTGTCCCGACCAACTTTAGGTTGTGTCATAGATTAACGTTTTCATATTCTTTGAAGGGTTTTTTAAATTTTTTAATTAATTGTGATTTGGGTTACGTATCGACGTTTTCTGAGAATGAAAGGCTTCCCTTCGATCTGCCCGATCTGGTATAACACATTTTGCTTGCTTTACTCGTAGTCTTACGGTCCGAATGCGTCCAATTTTGGCTGGATCTCTTTTCGTCCCGACCAACTTTAGGTTGTGTTGTACGTATTCGTGACAAAATTAAATGATTTTCTTTTGTTTCCAAATAAATGTTCGCACATTTTTCTAGTAGTTTTTTAATATTTTTAATTAACTCCGATTTGGGTTACGTATCAACGTTTCCCAAGAAAGAATGGCTTCCCTTTGATCTGTCCGATCCAGTGTAACGCATTTTGCCTTCTTGGCTCGTGGTCTTACGGTCCGAATGCATCCCATTTTGGCTGCATCTCTGTTCGTCCCGACCAAATTTTGGTTGTGTCGTACATATTTTCAAGGGAATTAGCTGGCCTATTTTTGTCCCTAGATAACTGTTTGCACAATTTTCTAGGAGTTTTTTAATATTTTTAATTAACTCTGACTTGGGTTACTTATCGATATTGCCGAGAAGGAATGATTTCCCTTCGATCTTCCCAATCCGGTGTAATGCATTTTGCCTACTTGGCTCGTGGTCCTACGGTCCGCATGCATCCCATTTTGGCTGGATCTATGTTCATCCCGAATAACTTTAGGTTGTGTCGTACGTATTGTTGAGGTAATTAACTGACCTATTTTTGACCCTAGATAAATGTTTGCATATTTTTCTAGAGGTTTTTTAATATTTTCAATTAATTCTGACTTGGGTTACGTATCGACATTTTTTGAGACGGAAGAGATTTCTTTCAATCTGCCTGATCAGGTGTAACGCATTTTGCTTGCTTGGCTCATGGTCTTACGGTCCGGATGCGTCCCATTTTGGCTGGATCTCCGTTCGTCCCAACAACCTTTAGGTTGTGACGTACGTATTCCAAAAGGAATTCACTAATCTATTTTTTCTGTAGACAAATGTTTGCACATTTTTTAAGGGTTTTTTAATATTTTTAATTAATTTTGACTTGGGTTACGTATCGACGTTTTTCGAGAAGGAAGGGCTTCACTTCGATCTGCCCGATCCGGTGTAACACATCTTTCTGAGAGAATTAAATGACTTGTTTTCGTCCCTAGATAAATGTTTGCACACATTTTTCTAGGAGTTTTTTATTATCTTTAATTAACTCCGATTTAGGTTACGTATCGACGCTTCCCGTGAAATAAAGGCTTCGCTTTGATCTGCCCGATCCGGTGTAACGTATTTCGCCTTCTTGGCTCGTGGTCTTACGGTCCGAATGCGTCCCATTTTGGATGGATCTCTGTTCATCCCAACCAATTTTAGGTTGTGTCGTACATATTTTCGAGAAAATTAACTGATGTATTTTTGTCCCTAGACAAATGTTTGCACATTTTTGTAGGGATTTTTTAATATTTTTAAATAACTTCGGCTTGGGTTACGTATCGACATTTTGCAAGAAGAAAGGGATTTCCTTCGATCTGCCCGATCCGGTCTAACACATTGGGTCCTGTGTTCGACGACTTAGTGGATGATCTAAATTGTCCCATTTAAACTGGATCGCTGTTGGTCTCGACCAACTTTAGGTTGTGTCATATGTATTCTTAATGGAATTAACAGACCTATTTTTGTACATAGACAAATGTTTGCATATTTTTCTAGGGGTTTTAATGTTTTTAAATAACTCCGACTTGGGTTACGTATCGGCATTTTTTGAGAAGGAAGGGCTTTCCTTCGGTCTGCCCGATCCGGTGTAACAAATTGGATCCTGTGTTCGATGACTTAGTGGACGATCCAAATGGTCCCATTTAAGCTGGATCGATGTTCATCCCGACCAACTTCAGGTTGTGTTGCACGTATTCCCAAGAGAATTAACAAACCTATTTTTTTCCCTAGACAAATGTTTGTACATTTTTTTATGGTTTTTTTAATATTTTTAATTAACTCCGATTTGGTATACGTATCGACGTTTCCCAAGAAGGAAGGGCTTCCCTTTCATCTGTCGATCCGATATAACGGATTTTGCCTACTTGGCTCGTGGTCTTACGGTCCTAATGCGTCCCATTTTGGATGGATCTCCGTTCGTTCGGACCAACCTTAAGCTATGTCATACGTATTTCTAAGAGAATTAACTGACCTATTTTTATCCCTAAATTAAAGTTTTTACATTTTTTGAGGGTTTTTTTTAATATTTTTAATTAACTCCGACTTGGGTTACGTATCAACATTTTTCGAGAAGGAAGGGATTCCCTTCAATCTACCTTCTCCGATGTAACGTATTTTGCCTGCTTGGCTCATGGTCTTACGGTCCGGATGCATCCTACTTTGGCAGGATCTCCGTTCGTCCCGATAACTTTTAGGTTGTGTCGTACATATTCCCAAGAGAGTTAACTAATCTTTTTTTGTCCGTAGACAAATGCTTGCACATTTTTCTAAGAGTTTTTTTTAATATTTGTAATTAATTCCAACTTGGGTTACGTATCGGCGTTTTTCGAGAAGGAATGGCTTTGCTTTGATCTGCCTGATCCTGTGTAAAGCATTTCGCCTGCTTGGCTCTTCGTCTTACAATCCGAATGCGTCCCATTTTGGCTGGATCTCTATTTGTCCCGACCAACTTTAGGTTGTGTCATACGTATTCCCGAAGTAATTAACTGAACTATTTTTGTCTATAGATTAACGTTTTCATATTCTTTGAAGTTTTTTTAAAAAAACTTTAATTAATTCTAATTTGGGGTACGTATCAACGTTTTCTGAGAAGGAAGGGCTTCCCTTCGATCTGCCCGATCTGGTATAACACATTTCGCCTGCTTTACTCATAGTCTTACGGTCCGAATGCGTCCAATTCTGGTTGGATCTCTTTTCGTCCTGACCAACTTTAGGTTGTGTTGTACGTATTCCTGATAAAATTAAATGATTTACTTTTGTTTCTAAATAAATGTTTGCACATTTTTCTAGGAGTTTTTTAATATTTTTAATTAACTCCGATTTGGGTTACGTATCAACGTTTCCCAAGAAAGAATGGCTTCCCTTTGATCTGCCTGATCCGGTGTAACGCATTTTGCCTTCTTGGCTCGTGGTCTTACGGTCCGAATGTGTCCCATTTTGGCTGCATCTCTGTTCGTCCCAACCAAATTTAGGTTGTGTCATACATATTTTCAAGGGAATTAACTGACCTATTTTTGTCCCTAGATAACTGTTTGCACATTTTTTTAGGAGTTTTTTAATATTTTTAATTAACTCCGACTTGGGTTATGTATCGATATTTCCCGAGAAGGAATGATTTCCCTTCGATCTGCCCAATCTGGTGTAACGCAATTTGCCTACTTGGCTCGTGGTCCTACGGTCCGTATGCGTCCCATTTCGGCTGGATCTATGTTCGTCCCGACCAACTTTAGGTTGTGTCGTACGTATTACCGAGGTACTTAACTGACCTATTTTTGTCCCTAGATAAATGTTTGCATATTTTTCTAGAGGTTTTCTAATATTTTTAGTTAATTCTGACATGGGTTACGTATCGACATTTTCTGAGACAGAAGGGATTTCTTTCAATCTGCCCAATCCGGTGTAACGCATTTCGCTTGCTTGGCTCATGGTCTTACGGTCCAGATGCGTCCCATTTTGGCTGGATCTCCGTTCGTCCCAACAACCATTAGGTTGTGTCGTACGTATTCCCAAAGGAATTCACTAATCTGTTTTTATCCGTAGACAAATGTTTGTACATTTTTAAGGGTTTTTTTAATATTTTTAATTAACTCTGACTTGGATTACGTATTGACGTTTTCCGAGAAGGAAGGGCTTCACTTCGATCTGCCCGATCCGGTGTAACACATATTTCTGAGAGAATTAACTGACCTATTTTCGTCCCTAGATAAATGTTTGCACACATTTTTCTAGGGGTTTTTTATTATCTTTAATTAACTCCGATTTAGGTTACGTATCGACGTTTCTCGAGAAACAAGGGCTTCGCTTCGATCTGCCCGATCCGGTGTAACGCATTTCGCCTTCTTGGCTCGTGGTCTTACGGTCTGAATGCGTCCCATTTTGGCTGGATCTGTGTTCATCCCGACCAACTTTAGGTTGTGTCGTACATATTTTCGAGGGAATTAACTGATCTATTTTTGTCCCTAGACAAATGTTTGCACATTTTTCTAGGGATTTTTTAATATTTTTAAATAACTCCTGCTTGGGTTACGTATCGACATTTCGCAAGAAGAAAGGGATTTCCTTCGTTCTGCCTGATCCGGTCTAACACATTGGGTCCTGTGTTCGACGACTTAGTGGACGATCTAAATGGTCCCATTTAAACTGGATCGTTGTTCGTCCCGACCAAGCTTAGGTTGTGTCATACGTATTCCTAAGGGAATTAACTAACCTATTTTTGTACATAGACAAATGTTTACATATTTTTCTAGGGGTTTTTAATGTTTTTAAATAACTCCGGCTTGGATTACGTATCGGTGTTTCCCAAGAAGGAAGGGCTTTCCTTCAGTCTGCCCGATCCGGTGTAACACGTTGGGTCCTGTGTTCGACGACTTAGTGCACGATCCAAATGGTCCCATTTAAGCTGGATCGATGTTCATCCCGACCAGCTTCAGGTTGTGTTGCACGTATTCCCAAGAGAATTAACTGACCTACTTTTGTCCCTAGACAAATGTTTGTACATTTTTCTAGGGTTTTTTTAATATTTTTAATTAACTTCGATTTGGTTTATGTATTGACGTTTCTCAATAAGGAAGGGCTTCCCTTCGATCTGTCGATCCGATATAACGCATTTTACCTACTTGGCTCGTGGTCTTACGGTCCAAATGCGTCCCATTTTGGATGGATCTCTGTTCGTTCGGACCAACCTTAAGTTATGTCGTACGTATTTTTGACAGAATTAACTAACTTATTTTTATCCGTAAATTTAAGTTTTCACATTTTTTGAGGGTTTTTTTATTATTTTTAATTAACTCCAACTTGGGTTACGTATCAACGTTTTTCGAGAAGGAAGGGCTTCCCTTCGATCTACCTCCTACGCTGTAACGCATTTCACCTGCTTGGCTCATGGTCTTACAGTCCGGATGCATCCTACTTTGGCTGGATCTCTGTTCATCCTGATAACTTTTAGGTTGTGTCGTACATATTCCCAAGAGAATTAACTAATCTTTTTTTATCCGTAGACAAATGCTTGCACATTTTGTAAGAGTTTTTTTTTTAATATTTGTAATTAAATCTGACTTGGGTTACGTATCGACGTTTTCCAAGAAGGAATGGCTTCCCTTCGATCTGCCTGATCTGGTGTAAAGCATTTTGCCTGCTTCGCTCTTCGTCTTATAGTCCGAATGCATTCCATTTTGGCTGGATCTCATTTTGTCCCGACCAACTTTAGGTTGTGTCGTACGTATTCTCGAAGTAATTAACTGAACTATTGTTGTCTATAGATTAACGTTTTCATATTCTTTGAAGGGTTTTTTAAAATTTTTAATTAATTCTGATTTGGATTACGTATCGACGTTTTCTGAGAAAGAAGTGCTTCCCTTCGATCTGCCCGATCTGTTATAACACATTTCGCTTGCTTTACTCGTAGTCTTACGGTCCGAATGCGTCCAATTTTGGCTGGATCTCTTTTCGTCCCGACCAACTTTTGTTTGTGTTGTACGTATTCCTGAGAAAATTAAATAATTTGCTTTTGTTTCTAAATAAATGTTTGCACATTTTTTTAGGAGTTTTTTAATATTTTTAATTAACTCCGATTTAGGTTACATATCAACATTTCCCAAGAAAGAATGGCTTCCCTTTGATCTGCCCGATCCGGTGTAACGCATTTTGCCTTCTTGGCTCGTGGTCTTATGGTCCAAATGCGTCCCATTCTGGCTGCATCTCTGTTCGTCCCGACCAAACTTAGGTTGTGTTGTACATATTTTTAAGGAAATTAACTGACCTGTTTATGTCCCTAAATAACTGTTTGCACATTTTTCTAGAAGTTTTTTAATATTTTTAATTAACTCCGACTTGGGTTACGTATCGACATTTCCAGAGAAGTAATGATTTCTCTTCGATCTGCTCAATCTGGTGTAACGGATTTTTTCCTACTTGGCTCGTGGTCCTACGATCCGCATGCGTCCCATTTTGGCTGGATCTATGTTTGTCCCGACCAACTTTAGATTGTGTCGTATGTATTGCCGAGGAAATTAACTGACCTATTTTTGTCCCTAGATAAATGTTTGCATATTTTTCTAGAGGTCTTTTAATATTTTTAATGAATTCCGACTTGGGTTACGTATCGACATTTTCTGAGAAAGGAAGGGATTTCTTTTAATCTGCCAGATACCGTGTAACGCATTTCGCTTGCTTGGCTCATGGTCTTACGGTCCGAATGCGTCCCATATTTGCCGGATCTCCGTTCGTCCCAACAACCTTTAGGTTGTGTCGTACGTATTCCCAAGGGAATTCACTAATCTAATTTTATCCGTAGACAAATGTTTGCACATTTTTTTAAGATTTTTTTTAATATTTTTAATTAATTCCGACTTGGGTTACGTATCGACGTTTTTCAAGAAGGAAGGGATTCACTTCGATCTGCCCAATTCGGTGCAACACATTTCGCCTGCTTGGCACGTAGTCTTACAGTTCGAATGCTTCCCATTTTGGTTGGATCTCTATTCGTCCCGATCAACTTTAGGTTGTGTTGTACGTATTCCCGAGAGAATTAACTATTCTATTTTTGTCCCTAGATAAATATTTGCACATTTTTCTAAGGTTTTTTAATATCTTTAATTAACTCAGATTTGGGTTACGTATTTACGTATCCCTAGAAATAAAGGGCTTTCCTTCGATCTGCCCGATTCAGTGTAACGTATCTCACCTTCTTGGCTCGTGGTCTTACGGTCCGAATGCGTCCCATTTTGGATGCATCTCTATTCATCCCGATAAACTTTATATTGTGTCGTACATATTTCTGAGCGAATTAACTGACCTATTTTTGTTCCTAGATAAATGTTTGCACAAATTTTTCTAGGGGTTTTTTAATATTTTTAATTAACTCTGACTTGGGTTACGTATCGACGTTTCTCGAGAAAGAATGACTTCCCTTCGATCTGCCCAATCTGGTGTAACGCATTTCGCCTGCTTGGCTCGTAGTCTTACAGTCTGAATGCGTCCCATTTTGACTAGATCTCTGTTCGTCCCGACCAACTTTAGGTTGTGTCGTACGTATTCCAAAGGGAATTACCTGATTTATTTTTTTCCCTAGACAAATGTTTGCACATTTTTCTAGGAATTTTTAAATATTTTTAAATAACTTCGGCTTGGGTTACGTATCAGTGTTTCCCGAGAAGGAAGGGCTTTCCTTCGATCTACCCGATCCGGTGTAACACATATTTCTGAGAGAATTAACTGACCTGTTTTTGTCCCTAGATAAATGTTTGCACACATTTTTTAGGGGTTTTTTATTATCTTTAATTAAATCCGATTTAGGTTACGTATCAATGTTTCCCAAGAAATAAGGGCTTCCCTTCGATTTGCCCGATCCAGTGTAACGCATTTCGCCTTCTTGGCTCGTGGTCTTACGATCTGAATGCGTCCCATTTTGGCTGGATCTCTGTTCATCCCGACCAACTTTAGGTTGTGTCGTACATATTTCCGAGGGAATTAACTGATCCATTTTTGTCCCTAGACAAATGTTTTCACATTTTTCTAGAGATTTTTTAATATTTTTAAATAACTCCGGCTTTGGTTACGTATCGACACTTCCCAAGAAGAAAGGGATTTCCTTCGATCTGCCCGATCCGGTCTAACACATTGGGTCCTATGTTCGACGACTTTGGGGATGATCTAAATGGTCCCATTTAAACTGGATCGCTATTCGTCCCGACCAACTTTAGGTTGTGTCACACGTACTCCCAAGGGTATTAACTGACCTATTTTTGTACATAGACAAATTTTTGTACATTTTTCTAGGTTTTTTTTTTTAATATTTTTAATTAACTCCGATTTGGTTTACGTATTGACATTTTCCGATAAGAAAGGGCTTCCCTTCGATCTTCCGATCCGATGTAACGCATTTCGCCTGCTTGGCTCGTGGTCTTACGGCCCGAATACGACCCATTTTGGATGGATCTCTGTTCGTTCGGACCAACTTTAGGTTATATCGTACGTATTCTTGAGGGAATTAACTGACCTATTTTTATCCATAAATTAATGTTTTCACATTTTTTGATGTTTTTTATAATATTTTTAATTAACTCCGACTTGGGTTACGTATCGATATTTTCTGAGAATGAAGGGCTTCCCTTCGATCTGTATGATACGGTGTAATGCATTTCGCCTGCTTGGCTAAAGGTCTTACAGTCCGGATGCGTCCCATTTTGGCTGGATCTCCGTTCGTCCCAACAACCTTTAGGTTTAGTCGTACGTATTCCCAAAGAAATTAACTAATCTATTTTTGTCCGTAGACAAATATTTGCAAATTTTTCTAAGGGTTTTTTCATATTTTTAATTAATTCTGACTTGGGTTACGTATCGACATTTTTCAAGAAGGAAGGGCTTCACTTCGATCTGCCCAATCCGGTGCAACATATTTCGCCTGCGTGGCACGTAGTCTTACTGTTCGAATATGTCCCATTTTAGCTGGATCTCTGTTCAACCTGACCAACTTTAGGTTGTGTTATACGTATTCCTGAGAGAATTAACTATCCTATTTTTGTCCCTAGATAAATGTTTGCACATTTTTCTAGGGTTTTTTAATGTCTTTAATTAACTCTGATTTGGGTTACGTATTGACGTGTCCCTAGAAACAAGGGCTTCCCTTCGATCTGCCCGAACCAGTGTAACGTATCTCTCCTGCTTGGCTCGTGGTCTTATGGTCTGAATGCGTCTCACTTTGGCTGCATCTCTGTTCATCCCGGCGAACTTTATATTGTGTCGTACATATTTCTGAGCGAATTAACTGACCTTTTTTTGTCCTTAAATAAATGTTTGCACACATTTTTCTAGGGGTTTTTTAATATTTTTAATTAACTCTAACTTGGGTTACGTATCGATGTTTCCCGAGAAGAAATGGCTTCCCTTCGATCTGCCCAATCTGGTGTAACGCATTTCGCCTGCTTAGCTCGTGTTCTTACAGTTCAAATGCGTCCCATTTTGGATGGATTTCTGTTCGTCCTGACCAACTTTAAGTTGTGTCGTACGTATTCCTAACGGAATTACCTGATTTATTCTTTTCCCTAGACAAATGTTTGCTCATTTTTCTAGAGATTTTTAAATATTTTTCAATAACTTCAGCTTGGGTTACGTATCCGCGTTTCCCGAGAAGCAAGGGCTTTCTTTCGATCTACCCGATCCGGTGTAACACGTTTGATCCTGCGTCCAATGACTTAGTGGACGATCTGAATGGTCCCATTTTGGCGGGATCGTTGTTCGTCCTGACCAACTTTAGGTTGTGTCGCACGTATTCCCGATGTAATTAACTGACTTATTTTTTTTGCAAGATAAATGTTTACACATTTTTCAAGAGATTTTGTAATATTTTTAATTATTTCGGACTTGGGTTACGTATCGACGTTTTCCGAGAAGGAATGGCTTCCCTTCGATTAGCTCAATACGGTGTAACACATTTCGCCTGCTTGGCTCGTAGTCTTATGGTTCGAATGCGTCCCATTTTGGCTGGATCTCTGTTCGTCCCGATCAACTTTAGGTTGTGTTGTACGTATTACCGAGAGAATTAACAAACCAATTTTTGTCCCTAGATAAATGTTTATACATTTTTTTAAATTTTTTTAATATCTTTAATTAACTCCAATTTGGGTTACGTATCGACGTTTCTCGAGAAATAAGGGCTTCCCTTCAATCTGCCTGATTTGATGTAACGCATTTTGCCTGCTTGGCTCGTAGTCTTACGGTCCGAATGCGTCCCATTTTGGCTACATCTCTGTTCATCCCGGCCAACTTTATGTTGTGTCGTACATATTTCTGAGAGAATTAACTGACCTATTTTCGTCCCTATATAAATGTTTGCACATATTTTTGTGGGGGTTTTTTATTATCTTTAATTAACTCCGATTTTGGTTATGTGTCGACGTTTCCCGAGAATCAAGGGCTTTCCTTCAATCTGCCCGATCCGGTGTAATGCATTTTGCCTTCTTGGCTCGTGGTCTTATGGTCCGAATGCGTCCCATTTTGGCTTGATCTCTGTTCATCCCAACCAACTTTAGTTTGTGTCGTACATATTTTTAAGGGAATTAATTGATCTATTTTTGTCCCTAGATAAATGTTTTCACATTTTTCTAAGGATATTTTAATATTATTGAAATAACTCCGACTTGGGTTACGTATCGACGTTTCCCAAGAAGAAAGGGATTTCCTTCAATCTGCCCGATCCGGTCTAATACATTGGTCCTGTGTTCGACGACTTAGTGGATGATCTAAATTGTCCCTTTTAAACAGGATCGTTGTTCGTCCCGACCAACTTTAGGTTGTGTCACACGTATTCCTAAGGGAATTAACTGACCTATTTTTGTACATAGACAAATGTTTGTACATTTTTCTAGGGTTTTTTTTAATATTTTTAATTAACTCCGATTTGGTTTACGTATTGACATTTTCCGATAAGAAAGGGCTTCCCTTCGA
>JAUTBS010036597.1:0-21731 GCA_032361285.1 Aequorea victoria
CATGGTCCTCACCTTCGGACTTTCCCTAATGGGATATGCATCATGCATGATATGGCAAGAATATCTTCACACACACATAAGCAACTCATGCTTACATCTTTATTTGAAGGCGTAGCTAGACTACTCCACCACACAAGCAACATAGCCTCACATTCATTGTATAAAAGGGACAAGCATCACATGCTCATTTGTCATCTTGCATTAGGAACACCTCTCAACTTCATGATACGACATAAAGCCAAGCATACAACAAAGCATGTCTATTCACATGTATAAAACATTTTATGAAGTGCCAATTATTATGAATAAACTAGCTACTCTCACATTTGATATGCGAGTCTTATGCTAGGCCACCACTATCGTGAAGTGCCCGTCCTTTTCCCAAAAGTATTCCTTCAAAACCTATTGCATAAGTTAACCATATATAAGGATCTACCTTGATCTCACATCATACTATCATCTTTGCATTTTCATGAGTTAGATATACCTATTTGTGATATATTTCATGAAGGAACCTAGGGCCAAAAGGGTCAGCAACTCTCCTAAAACACCGCTGGAACAACATCATTTTTCCCCTAATGAGTCGACTCACGAGACTTGAGTCGACACCCAGGTAAGTTGGGTAGATTCACACGGTAAGATAACAGGGCTCGAGTCGAGGTAAAGGTCGACTGCCTTGGCCCATACGCGTACCAAGCGCCGCCTTGGGTCGACACCCTAAGGGTTTGGGTCGACCCTCGGACAAGGTTTTGGCTTGAGTCGACACCATGGCCTCATGGGTCGACTCAATCGTTCGCCTGTGAAAACAATCGAGAGCTCAACAGCTCATGAGTCGACATATCAACCCTTGTGTCGACTCAACCACCATCCTGTCAAAACAACCGAGAGCTAAACTCTCTTGAGTCGACACCCCAAACTCCAAGGGTTGACTCACACACCCATCAGCCAAAACCACGGAGAGTTCCACAGCCTGTGAGTCGACACATCAACCCCATGTGTCGACACAACCACCAGCCTGTGTAAACTATAGAGGCTGAAACTTCTATGAGTGGACATCTACCCTCCCACGGTCGACTCACACTACGGAAAAATAGCTATGCTCTTTTTTCGTTTCAGATCTGTCTAAGGCCTCGTTTGGGTTCAAAAACCCATTTTCTGGGCCACCACCCACTACTCCAAACACGCCTCTACCTTCCGCCATCTTTCTCCTTAACATCTATAATATTTAACACACCCAAAAACCCCGTACAAGGATTTCTACCGAGACTTTTTTAAAGAAAATCTATGTTCTTCCAACAACTCACTCCCTTTTGGATATAAACCGAAACCCACCCAAAACTTAGTCTAAGGCTAAAGAAAAGGCCAGAGACTAAAGGGTCTAGGTCCTAAGCTCCGATTAAGAGGGGGGTATTTCACAACATACACACCCAGAAAAACTTAAAACGGAGTTTCTTACCGTAGAGCTATAAGAACCGCTTTAATGGTGAACCTCGTCTCTTGTCTTCTTTTTCTTCTTTGTTCCTTCTGCAAACGGAGTGAACACTCCTCGTTGCTCCAGCACTCCTGAGCTTCCACGAGTATCCACTCTCTAATTACTCACGATCTTTCCCTTCTTCTTCTAAATGTCGCTCCCTCTCTCTCTCTCTAGTTTTTCTTCTTCCTTTCATTCTCTGCTTCTTCACACGCACAAGACTTGAGAAAGGACACTAGAGACCTCTGCTACCCGTCATTTCACAGCCCCGAACTCCCTGAACATGTCAGGCCATCACCTCATATTCCTTTTTTATTACACAAGGCTCCTTCTTCTTCTAGCTATTTATATAATTAAATCATTATTTCTTCTTATTTATGTGTTAGGTCCCTATTTACTTCTTTTGTAATTAGGATTAATTACCTCATCAATTCAAGTCACAAACCAAACAGGGCCTCACCTTTAGCCTTAAACCGAATTAATTATATTTTATAATTTAATTGAAAATTACAGGATATAACAGAAACTCCTGTAGGATTTATGCGGTTTGAGCGGTAGTGAAACTTCTCTCGTTCTACATGGTGGTGTTGTTGACACATCCTGCCTGGTGAGTCACTTCTGCCATGTCGACTCTCTTTTTGATTTTCCTTTGCAGTCCTGTCATCGCTATACCCTGTGCATCTGTCCTCTGGCCCATTTTCTTCTTTCCCCGGAAGATGATGATGTTAGCACTACCTTAGTAAAGATAGCCTCCAAAATAACGGAGGGGAATAATTTTGTACTACTGGTCCTACCTAAGACACTGATTGGTTTGGACGTTGTGCAGTCCAATGCCTCTTTTCCTTTTACATGCAGTCCCCTACTTCTCCAGGTATCTCTCAAAGCTCTCATTTTTACATTTTTCTCTCCATTTTTTTGCTCAAGCTCTCCATTTTCTCATGTTTCTAAATTTTTCCTCTCAACTCTCCTTTTATATATCTCTCGATTTTTTTGCTCAAATTTCTTTTTTCTCTCATATCTGATTGAGGGAGATGGTGAATATTCTGGAGTATCTATTGGCGGGGGTCTACACTCTGAGAGCATTTCTGTAAAGAGGGGTTTGCTGCCCCTTCATTACCACGGCTGAGTGGAAAGATTTTTTTAAAGCTCAGATAGGTGAAAACACCTACTGGTGTTGTTCCTGGTGGACTATCCCTATGGCGACAGTTTCAACCATGGATCATTTTGGCGTTTTTCTTATAAGCTTGAGCTTGACCACTTTCTATTTTCTTTCTTGTATTCTATGTCAGATGGGTCGTGCTCAACTAGGTCCTTCGGTAGCAACTCATATGTCCACCTCCTCTCATCATGCTACATTTTTGGAGCGTTATCAACAATTCTAGTTATCTCAGAGGATGATTAACTCGTAAGATCCCTGATCAATGCCTTTCTGATGTAATAATCCATACAGCTGGGAGGGGATAAGGGTAGGAAGAAGACAACAATGTGAAGAAGGGAGAACTCGATCTAGTTGTTCCTGCTGCACTTCCATTATTATGTTATCTTCTTTCTATTTTATTTTCATTTTTAGAAAAAGATTTAGGATTTTCACTTTTCCCTTTTTATATATAAACTTTGTTCATTAAAGCTAACCAATAAAAATTTCTCCATTTTCTGATCTTTGATCTTCTCACTTCATTGCCTTGATGTTCGATTTTGCCATGTAATGAAAATTAATCAAAAGACTTTAAAAAAATCTTTATATTGAAATCATAATAAAATAAAGGGTTTTGAAAGATGAAGCTTGGGTAAGTGTTTCCCTTTTCTCTTTTTCTCTCTTTTTTGTTTTTTTTTTCTTTTCGGGGAGAGGGGTTTATTTATGTATAAGTTTGGGCCGAACTTTAGATTGAAGTTGACTACGTATCCAAAAGAAAAGGAATCACGTCACAATGTAGTTACAGTCTGGTTCCACTCTCGGTTTTAACACTCTCCTTTTTTTTATACCCTTATTTTGCCAAAGCCGCCCTTCCGGATTTTCAACATTGCGGGCCGCTCTTACTTTTGCACGAGTTATTTAATTTCATCAATTTTTTAACCCAACGAGCCTCTCTTATTTCGTATATTTTTTAAGGGTATTACTTTTTGAGTTGGTCTAAATTCGTTAGGGTATTAAAAGTGTTTCTGTCCAGGTTCATAACAATAACGATGCCTCCCATCATAATGGCTTTGAATATATATGGCCCGGCCCAATTTAGTTTGAATTTCCCTCTTGGATCAAAGATATGGGCTTAGATTTCTTTGAGTACGAGGTCCCCTTCCTTGAGGTTCCTGGTTTTGACCTTCTTGTTAAATGCCTGTGCTACCCTTTTTTGATAGTCTTGAACGTGAAAGAGCACCCTCAGTCTCCTTTCGTCGAACAAAAGTAAGTCCTCAGAATAATCCCTCTGCCATTTTTCTTCTCGTATGCTGCACTCTGCTATAACTCGGAGAGAAGGAACCTCTAGCTCCACGGGTAGAACAACTTCAATTTCGTATACTATAGAGTATGGGATGACTCCTATTGAGGCTCGGATTGACATCCTGTAGCCCCAAAGGGTAAATGGAAACTTTTCAGGACAATCCTTACTTGCTTCTATTGTACTTTGCAGGATTCTCTTAATATTTTTATTAGCCGCCTCGACTATTCCATTTTTTGTGGCCTGTATGGGAATGATTTGTGCGGCGTGATTCTGTATTCTTCCCTCAAATCTAGCACTTTCCCTTGGAAGTGTGATCCATTGTCTAATATGATTTCATCAGAAATACCATATCGGCATATGATGTTATGCATGATAAACTTGGCTACATGAGAAGTTTTGAGGATCGAAAAGGAGGCAACCTTGACCTATTTGGTGAAATAGTCGACGGCTACCAAGATCAATTCATGTCCATTCGGAGCTTTCGGCGTGGCCTTGCCAATGATGTCTATTCCCTAGACTAAAAATGGTCAAGGGGAAGTCATACTGTATAATTTTGATGGTGGTAGATGAACTATATTTGCATAGATTTGGCACTTGCGGTATCTTTTGACGAACCTAACATAGTCCGTTTCCATTGTCATCAAAAAATAGCATTGCCATAAGATCTTTTTGGCCAACATCATCCTGTTCATGTGCGGCCCACCAACTCCTTCGTTCACTTCTCTTATGATTTCTTGACCTTTTTCGCCAGTTACACAAAGTTTGTTCACCCCTAAATAAGCCATTTTGTACAGCTTTCCACCACAAATGACAAACTGATCTGCTAATATTTTGATGGCTTTCTGATCATTCTTACTGGCATTCTCTGGGTATTCTTTCTCCTTAATGAAGTTTTAGATGTCATGAAACCACGGTAAACCATCTCCTTCTTCCTATTCTAAGGCTGAAACTTCGTATGCTCTCATGCTCCTCTGTTCAATCACCAAAGGCCACATTTTATCCTTTGAGGGTATATCAATCATAGTTACAAGAGTGGCAACGGCATCTACAAATTTTTTCTGAAGTCGGGATACATGAATGAAAATAACTTCCTCCAAATTGTGGATTAGTCGATCAAGCTCCTGGTAGTATGGTATTAGTTTTTTCTCTTTGACCTTTCATTTCTTAATAGCCTGGGAAATGACCAAGGTAGAGTCACCGATAACTTCGAACTTTTTGCATCCAATTCCAAGGCGACTTCCATTGCGGTGATATATGCTTCGTATTCGGCTTGATTGTTGGTAACCTTAAAGTTTAGCTTATAGGCCAACGAAACATGCGAGTTATCTGGAGTGACTAGCAATATCCCGATTCTGTAACTATATTAGTTTAAGGCATCGTCAAAGTATAATATCTCTCAACTTTCATCACATCTTCATCGGGAAAATAAAAATCTGAATCATCTTGTTCTTTCACTGGTTGATCTGGTAAGAATTCCGCTACGGATCGTACTTTCATCGATTTTTTGGTCTTATAGTACAGTTTAAACTCGGCCAATAATAATAACCATCGAGTTAATCTTCCAGTTAGTGTGGATTTTTTGAACAGGTACATAAGTGGGTCTATTCTGAAAATTAACACTACAAGGTATGCCAGCATGTAGTGCCGTAAATTTTTGAATGACCACACCAAAGTCCAACAAGTTTTCTCCAGTGGCGTGTATCGGGCTTCATAATTTGTTATTTTCTTGCTTAAATAATACAAGGCCCTTTCATTACCGTTGTCCCCTTCTTGCGCTAGCATGCAACCTATTGCAGACTCGTTCACTGATAGATACCAGTTCAAAGGTTTGCCTGCTTCTGGAGGAGAAAGCACAGAAGGTTTTTATAGGTACTCTTGGATTGACTCGAAGGAATTCTAGAAATGTTAGTCCCATTAGAATTTTGTATTCTTTCTGAACAAACAAAAAAGTGGTTCACAAGTTGTAGTCAGTTTTGAGATGAAACGACTGATGAACTAAATTTTTCCAAGAAATCCTCTAACTTCTTTCTCTATCCTCGGGGGAGGCATTTCCAAAATCGCTCTGATCTTGGAAGGATCCTCCTCTATCCCTCTTTGGGTGATGATGAATCCCAACATCTTACCTGCTGTAACTCCAAAAGTATACTTTTGCGGGTTCAACCTCATTTGGTACTTTTGAATTTTCTCAAAGAATTTATTTAAGGCTGAGATATGTCCTTCACAGTCTTTAGATTTGATGATCATATCATCGACATATACTTTCACTTCCTTGTGTATCATGTCATGGAGTAATGCCATTGCAGCACGTTGATACGTGGCTCCTGCATTTTTCAGACCGAATGGCATAACCCTACGTCGCCCACAGTGTGGTGAACCTAATCTTTTCTCTGTCTTTGGGTGCCATGAGAATCTGATTGTAACTTGAGAATCCATCCATGAACGATAGCAGTGCATATCTGGTAGTATTGTCCACAAGGACGTCTATGTGTGGCAGAGGGAAGTCATCTTTGCAACTTACCTTGTTAAGATCGCAGAAGTCAATGCAAACTTGCACCCGACCATCTTTCTTTAGCACAATGACAATATTAGAAACCCATTGGGGGTACTCTGTCACATTAAGAAATCCAGCGTTCACTTGTTTGGTAACTTTGTCCTTGATTTTGAGGGCCTAATCAGGTCTTACATGTCTAAGCTTTTGTTTTATAGGTTTGGCATCGGGGTAGAGTTGTATTTTGTGCTGGACGATTTTGTAGGTCAATTTCGGGCATGTCTGCGTATGACCACGCGAAGACGTCTTTAAAGTCCTTTAATAATTCGATTAATGGCTCACATTCCTTATTTGATAAAGAAAAACCGATCTGAACCATTTGTGCATCCTTCTCAGTACCGAGATTTATTGAAAAAGTTTTTTCAATTAAAGGTTTAGCACGCATCTCTTATTCTTTTTCAATTAAAAGTTTTAGTTATCGGGGAACAACCACATCAAAATCATCAGTATTAGTAATCAAACATTCATAAGGAAGTACAACAAGGTAATCAAAAGAGTTCTCTACATTTTTATTATCAACAGTGAAGGTTACAGATTTTGATGTGTCTTTAGATGTAATAGAAGACCAAGACACCCCAATAGGTAGAAGTTCGGCAAACTCACCACTGGACTCTGAATCTATAGACGTTGATAAGTCTGACTCTGACTCTGACTCACTATCTATATCATTCAAAATATTATATTTGTAGGTCAAATTTTCAATTACAATGCTACCCTCCTCTGTTATTAATCTGGAACAGTCAACTGGCTCATCGCTGTGCAGCATGGCAATCTCTTCCATGCCTTCTGCTGCGTGTATAGGGGTTGCTTCCTTGAAGAGCGACCCCAACGTGGAATCTTCCAGGTCTTCTGCCCAATCTTTCTCACGTGTCTTTTCTGCTATACCTTCGTCTTCGGCATTGTCCTCCTCGGGCTTGCTGTCAGTCAGATGATGTTCAAAGAATATCTCTAGCCCAGATGTCTTCTGCACAGAACCCTCATCGATCCATGGTTTTGGAAATTCACAAAACAAAAAAGTCTCGCCTTCTTTTATATACTGCCCATTCAGAGGCTCATAGGCTGCAAGCGGAGCCAGGTATTCTGTGTTAGTTTTTCAGGCCTATGCCCTCCTCTGTGCTTTCAATCTTCCTTTAGCAAGATCCAGTGTCGTGGGCGTGTATCCCAGACCAAATGTATATTGATTGCCCTGAACACAGATTGGTTCAGTACTACCTTGTTCACTTCTTCTAAGCCCTAGGCCTAGGAATTAGGGCATTTTTCCCATCATCATTACTGCCTGAGGTTTCACATATAACTGCTCTCCATTCATTAAAGTTTGGATAGCCACTATTTCGTCAAACTCAAAATTGGTCAAGTTGAGATCCTTCTTCCCGTGCTGTATTTCCAGCAAAGGGGTGGCACCTGCCTGAATGCATGATTCACCGAATATAGTCATGAAAGCTTCATCCCTTATCATTTTAACCTTCTGAAGGAGGGTGGACGGAACTGCCTATACATTAGGGTCGTGTAACCATGATCGACCTAACAACAGATTGAAGGAGGCCGTCACATCCAAAACATGAAATTTGATCTCACTGTTAGTGGGTTCTGTGGCAACAGCGAACTTAACTACCCCCAACATGTTTCTGTTGGTATTTATCATATGCTCGTACCTCCTGGGTAGTTGGGGTAAAATCCTACTCTTTTAACCCGAGGTAGTGCGCTGTTTTGAGTGGGGAGACATTCAATACTAACCCATTATCAATAAAAATAACAGGTACCCATTTTTCTAGGAACTTTGCTGTTATATAGAGGGGCTTGTTGTGCAGATGTCCTTCGATAGGAAGATCTTTCTCTGTAAAACCAATGACGTTGTTCAACCGGGTAGGAGCAACTATTTATGCCAGCTGTTCAGGAGTGGTGTCGATGGAGATGTCAAATTTGCTTAAAACCCTTAGCACAGCTTGCCTATGTTTATGGGATGCCATCAGTAGCCCCCAAATACTTAGGTTAACCTGGATCTTTTTAAGCTGCTTCAGTATAGCGTCATCCTCTTCTTTGGATTTTGTTGCGGGCTGGCTAGCTTCACCTCTCTTTAAGTTGGCAAATTTGAAGTGTCTTCCACTCCTAATCAAATGCTCAACATTTTTTTCAGAGTTCCCCAAACAATCCCAGTGATTTGTGGCACGGTTTACTTCGGATAAGTCTAGTCCTCCCAATCCCTGTAGAATGTATCCTACCACTTTCTCTGTTTCTGTGTTGGTTGTTGCGTGGTTTGTGCCGGCTTCTGACTTTCCTTCTAAGGGCATGTTATATTCCTTTTCTTCCTTTTGATGGTTTATTTCTTCAACCGCCCATAGTTCTTCATCTTTCCAGATGTCATCGGTCACTGAGTAGTCCCAAATATCATCATGAAGAATAAAAAGGTCCAGAATGCCTTCTCCTTCTTCAGATGGGATATCTAGGTCGGCCTTCTGCTTTCCTTTACTCCTAATCCTGTTCTTGACAGTTCTAATGTTAGTGGGCCTGATGCTTGTCACACATTTGGCTTCTTTGTTGGCTTCTTCCTCTTCTTTGTTCCTCAGTTCCTTTGACCTTCAATTTTTCTTAGGCTGGGTTTGAGTCTTGCTGCCAGACTCATCCTCGAGTTCTGATCCCGAGTCCTTTCTCGTTCTTTTTACTAGTACTGATTCTAGCTCTGGCTCTGGTTGTGTTTTTGCTCTTTCTATTTTTGTCCTTGCTTCTAGTTATGGTTCTGGTTCTGTCTTTGCTTCTGGTTCTGTCCTTACTTTTGGTTTTGGTATTGTTTCTACTCTTTCTATTCTTTTCCTTCCTTCTAGTTCTAGTTCTGATTCTGTCTGTGCTTCTGGTTTTAATTATGTCCTTGCTTTTGGTTATGGTTATGTCCTTACTTTTGTTCCTGTGTAGGATCCTATTCCTGATCCTGTACTCCCTAGGTTCCCCTCTGATTCTTTTTTTGGTTTGCTTATGTCTTCTTGTTCTATACTATTATCTAGTAGGGTGCTAGGAGTAGAAAGGTCTTCATCATCGGGGTCATTCCTTCCCTCACTTCGGTCGAATTCATCGTCTATGCATTCCTCCCCTAATTCTTTTAATGAAAGCCAACCATCATTGCCAGTGTCTATGTTGGGGTCATAGAAGGCAAACTCCACATGAACCTCGTTATTTGCTTCCATATTATCCCATTTCTCTATCATTTCTTCTACATCCTCTAGCTCTTCAAAGCCATTTTTCTACACATACACGGTTCCTTCTGCATTCAGTGAGCACAAAAAGTTCCCTTCTGGAAGAGGTGGACTTAGTCTGACGGGCCCTTTCAGGCAGATGTAGATGTTGGGCTCATAGTAGAGTGAAGCCATATGGATATAGTTTATGTTCCGAGGAGGTGGATTTATGTGATTCGGTAGTGGATTTGTAGTAACATTAGGCTTAGCCTCCGTTAGAGGCGGGATTACCTTGTTTTCAATCAAATCCTAAATCCTGTGCTGAAACTTCATACAGTATTGGATGGCATGCCCAAGCATTTAATGGTATTCACAGTATTTTTCAGTGTTGTAATTTGTTGGAGGTGGATTTTGAGTAGGCATTGGTACGAGGGGGCTTAAGTGCCCTTTCTCCACCAACCTCAAGAATAATATAGAGAGCAGATCACTTAGCTCATCGAATGCTCTCCGAAAAAATGGGAATGCAAATGGTGGTCCAAACGGCCTTGGTTGTTGGTTAAATGGCCAAGGGTTAAATGAATGATGGTTAAATGGTTGAGGGTTAAGAAGGTTTACTTGTGCTGCCCTCACTACGTTATTGTTAGGCAGATTCGGGTTAGCCTGGTTGATCGGGTAGCTATTCTGACCTTGATAGTTCTGAACCTGATAGGGATTTTGGGTTCTTTGCTGACTTGTACCTACTTTTGTCTTGACTTTTATCCTGACTTTTGTCCTCTCAATTTCTCCTCTCTAGAGGGCATCCTCAATTTGGATTCCTGCATTAAATAGTTACTCAAAATTCATGAGCAACTTAGTGATGAGGTACTTTCTGAATTGGGGTTGCAAGTTCTTCACTACCGTCTAAACTTGTTCTTTCTTTGTATGCCAGTTGGTCATCTTAGCTGCTTTACCCCTCCAGCGGGTCAGGATGTCAACAAAAGCTTCCCGGGGATTCTACTTTGTGGTCTTCAACTCCCTTATAGTGACGTCCAACTGGACGTTATAGTTATATTGCCTGACAAATGCAGTAGCAATGTCTTCCAATGTTCTGATTCTTGTGGCTTCCAATATTATAAACCAACGTTGAGCAGCACCTGAAAGGGACCTGTAGATGAGTTGCGCTTTTAGCTGATCATTGATGCCCATGTGGGATAGGGTACCAACATACATCCATAGGTGAATCCTAGGATCTCCGGTACTATCAAATCTCTTTCCATGTCTGGCATCTTGAATTTCTTAGGCAGTTTCGGCAAACAGACAGAGTCCTTCAACATCGAGCATGTATTCACTAACTCCTCTTGTTTTCCACAACACCTTCTCCAACCTGTCGATCTTATTAGACATCAATGCTTCTCAGGCTAAGGCCGGGTCTATTGCAATAGTAGCAGTAGTAGTAGCAGTAGCAACTGGTAGAACAATATTAGCAGCAACTGACAGAACATCATTAAAGATAACATCAGTAGGTCTATTTCCGAGGAGATCTGTGTTGTATTATTCTTCGTCCCAAAGCTGGTTATTGACTACTTTGTCCCATGGATTCTCAGAACCTGGTTCGTTCCAAGGGCCCAGATCTCTGCTTGGCATTGAACATAGGCCTGGGTCTGATATTGGAGCGTAAGGATCATGCCTTTCAAAGCTCGCTGCATCTCCGATAGAGTTCGGATCAACGCAGCATTCATCGTAGCATTCGTATCACCATCTTCTTCCATTGTAGTTCTTTATAAATTTTGATTTGATCTTTCTAGTCTTCTACTCGGAAATTGAATCCAGGCGGGTGTGGAATCAGAGCTTGAAGACAAATGATAAACCCTAATAGAGGAAGAGATGAGAAATAAAATCAGATCGTAACATGTTATAGCTCATGGCGATTCTATGGGAAGAATGAAACAGAAAAACAATGCTAATAGCGAGAAACAAGACAGGTAGCCATGACCCGACAAAGAAGTGCGTAAGAACCCCAAAAATAAACAAAAACGTTGCGGGCAACGATACCTGACTGAAACGGAAAAAGAATTGTGGAGTCTCGGCTCGATGATAAAATAACCTCAGCTCGATAATAAAAGAACTTAAGATTTCTTCAAAAATTCCTGAGTAAGAGAAACAAAGGTTGCGGGTGATAGAACCCGACTTAAAACAAAAAGGACATCGAGATTGTAGATCTCTCGGCCTAAGAAGGGGTTGCGGGAAAAAACCCAGCTTAGAAGAGCGTCAAAACTGCCTCAACGCCTCGAGATTCATGAACATCCCAGATATATGTACGAAAAAGGTGTGGGTGAGGCCCGACTTTCCGTCGAGACCTGAATCTGAAATGGAAAAAAAAAGAAGAAAGGATTGCGAGCGGAGCTCGACTTTCCGTTGAGACCTAAATCTCAAATGGTAGAAAAAAAAAGGTTTGTGAGAGGAACTCGGCTTTCCGTTGAGACCTATCTCGAATGAAAAAAAAGGTAGAACGGTTTGCAAAAGGAGCTCGGCTTTCCGTCGAAACCTGAATCTCAAACGGCACAAAAAAGAAAGGTTTGTGTGCGGAGCTCGACTTTTCGTCGAGACTTGAATCTCAAACGGAAGAAAAAAGAAAGGTTTGCGAGTGGAGCTCGGCTTTTTGTCGAGACCTGAATCTCAAATGATAGAAAAAAATTGAGGGTGCGGGATGATACCGACTTGCCCTCTCCCTCGAGTCTCGGAAGGCTGAATCTGTACAGGCGAAGAAAAAAGAAAAATACTTGTAGAGGACGATATCGGCCTATCTGTCGAGACTCTGAATCTCTACGGCCAACGAACAAAAAGGTTGTGGGTGGAACTCGGCTGGTACATCGAGACTTATCTCTCTACGTCTGAAACAAAAGAAAGGGTGCAGGAAGCCCAAACTATTATCCGTTGAAACTCTGAATCTCTATGGCAAGACATAAAAGGGGAGGTTTCAGAACAGTAACCAAATGAAAAAAACCTTTTGCCAAGTGTAGAGAAAATGTGTGAAGCGTACCTCGGCTTTTTATCAAGACCTATCTCTCTACGGTTATGAAAACAAAAGAAAGGGTGTAGGATAATACTGGCTTATCCATCGACACTCTAAATCTCAATGGCAAGAAAGAAAAGGTGAGGGGAGACGAAGCATGATCTTTTTGACGAGAAGCTCAGCTCATACGACAAGGGAGGTCGTGTTGCAGGACAAAACTGACTTAACTGACGAGCCAGAGCTCGAACGACGAAGAATGAGGGACAAAGATGATTTATACCTTGACCAACTAACACTTGCGGGTCAATACTGGCTTAATCGATGAGGCGGATCTCAAACAGCGAAAGATGCGGGACAAAGCCAAATTATACCTTGACCACTTGACACTAAAAGGGGGGAGGAGGTACAAAAGACCGACTTACACAATAAAAATGGAGGACTATCATCGGGAAGCATCAAGCCATGGCTCGATGGAGAAGGAACTCGTAACTCAGAGGATTTTGGGTAAACAGAACACAAAGGGAAAAGGCGCAAGACCTGACTAAGAATTAGACTGGGTCCTGACCCGACGACTACGAGACTCGGGATGACCAACAGTGGGTCCTAGAGAGAAAGAGGCATGGGTCCCGAGAAAAGAATAATGCACGGGTTGATGAGGCCCGGTCCTAGACGCAAAAGAGAGATGTTGTGTCTGAAGCCCAACGACCTCAAGGGTTTCGAGACATCCTCGGGAGGTCTCAAAAGGGGAAGGAGGCACGAGTCGATGAAACCCAACCCAAAAGAAATGACGAAAGGTTAGGAAAATGGCCTAATAGCGTCAAACCACGGGATAACCCATGAAGGGTCCTAGGAAAGAGAAGGAGGCATAGGTGATGAAACCCGACTCAAAATAAACGACGGAGGTTAGGCAATGGCTGTGGGGATCCCGCCCTCTCTATCTCTTCCATAATTCTCTACCTCTGTCCCTCACCCAAAATGAGGGGTGTATGCAGAACGAATCACAAGGAGAGAAAGGAAAATTGGGGTTTTCCCTCAAATGTGTGTCTGTATTGAAGACCACACATTTTTTTGGAGTCGCCACTTAGTTTTCGGATAAACTAAGAAACCAAAACTTTCAAAGAAAACTAGTCCGTCCTTACCAGAGTAAATGGTTCAGGAGCTAGGGCACGAAGGGGGAAGGTGTTAGGCACCCCTCTCGCCCGATCCGAGGATCGACCTCTACTTAACTGTTCTGTTTGTTCTTGTCTTAAATTTATCAAAAGCAATACATACAGAAAGGGGGTTAAAGAGAGAACATTACAAAAGCAGACAATAAATTAAAACCTAACCTAAAACTAAAACTTTCTATGCATACTCACACTTAAAGCATGTCAAAAGGGGAGATGGCAGCATAACAGTGCATGCATGCATATAGGACATACTGTTAAAGCATAAAAACACAGGAAATGCTACTGGAAAGCCACTGGTTTTTAACAAAGATGGCGTGCGCCACCTCTTACCTAGCGCGCGCCACCCCGAGTGGGCGTGCGCCACTTTGAGGTCCTCTGGAGATGGCACGTGTCGCTATAGATCAGTGAGCTCGTTATTCAGAGGCCTGAAAGGGGCTACTATTTTTGGAAAATAATATGTTTTGTGTGGAAGTGTTTTTATAGGAGAAAGAAAAAAGAATAAAAGACAAATTAAATACAATTCTAAAAAATTAAAGAAAATACTGAACGGTGAAAAAATATCCTAATATGCAATTCTAGTATTGAAATTATGCTTGGATATAAAAATAAGAAATAAATAGAGAAAATACCGGGAGAACAAGGCCAACGGCCTCTTCTCCCTTTTTTGCCGATTAAAAAGAAGTTTGGGGGAAAGAAATGAAAAATGAGTAGGAGAGGGGGGACCTACCGTATATCCCGTGAGCTAGTGAAGTTTCAAGCAATATCCACGGCCTTCGGGAGTCCTTCCACACGGTCTTCAAGCTTTCCGAGTACTTCCTCGAACTAGGCTTCAAACAGCTTCCGTAGCCTTTCCTCACGTATGACACGTATCCGGGGAGTCCTCCGCACGATCTTCGAGCTTTCCAAGTCCATCCTCAAAGGAAAGGTTTCTAAAGTAGATAGTTCGAAATGAAGTTTCGGGTCTGTAGAGATTCGACGCTCTGGAAGCTCTAGTATTTAGCTTAGGGGAGGGTCCTATCTATAGAGATTTCGGGCAAGGAGATGACTTGGTGCGGAAGTCTCCACTCAAGTGGCCTATGCATATGACAGGTGGCGTGCTCCACTTTAAGGTGCTGCGGTGCCAGGTTAAAGGAGGTTAAGGGGTTCTGAAATGGTTTGCCCAGGGGTTTGAAAAGGATATGGCGCGATGCTAGCAATTGAGTTTTGAGGTGGCGTGAGATATTTTGCAAGGAAGTGGTGTGCGCCACTTAGAGGTGGCGTCATGCTAGGTGGTGGCACTGAGGGGTATTTTTGGTATTTCTGGGTATTTTGTGTTGTATCGGGGGGTTTCGAGTTGCTTTGGGAAGTACTCTTCAGACTCTTGGACTCGTGGAGATGTTCATTCAAACATAAATGACATACCTTTCATCATCGGAAGGCGAGCGGGAAACGGCCGATGTTTAGTTTAGTAAAAAATGGGGTGTCTATAGTTGTCCCTCTTTGATAAAACTCTCATCGCAAAGCGTGGATGAGTAAATGTCAAAGGATCATAGATATTCCCTTTTGATTAAACTGTTCATCAGGCAAAACAAAACAACAAACAAAACACAGAAAGCTAAACAAAGAAAACAAAACAAAATCAAAACATCCTTTTATAGTCGTGCCGGACTGCGAGCAATAGTTTATAGTCATGCCGAACTGCGAGCAATTAGTTTATAGTTGTGCCGAACTGCGAGCAATCAGTTTATAGTCATGCCGAACTGCGAGCATCAGTTTATATTCATGCCGGACTGCAAGCGTATCATATGGATTTGTGCGGGAACAAAGGTACTCAATTTAAGGTCATAAGATGGACCGGTTTATTTGATTTTGGATTATGGGATGGATCAAAAAGCCCCCAATTTTAGGTCGTGAGACGGACCCAAATCACTAAGTTGTGAGACAGACCATATTTAGAAGCCTGGGGTATGAAAGATGAAGCTTAGCACGCAAGAGGATGGAACGATCGAGAAGGATTCCTAAGAGTTTCTACAGACATCGGAGACGGACTCCAAATATGGAATTTGAATTTTGAAATCAAAAGAAGTGATAAATAGGAAGAGGACACGTGGCGTGGCACCACATGGACATAGCGTGTGGGAGGTGAGGTGGCGTGGCGCCACATGTCGCTCGAGCTGACCAGGCGCGTGAAGGGACGTGGCGTGGCACTGCCTTGTGGGCAGTGACATGGCGCGACGCTGCTTTGTGGACAGTGACATGGCGCGGCGCCATGTTAGGAGGAGTGAAGTGGTGCGCGCTAGGTAGGTGAAGGGTTGGCCATTTTCTTTAAGTATGGCCGCAGCCTCATTTGAGTCATACGCGACTCTCAAGCTCTCTCTCTCTAGCTCTCAACTTCTCTCTCGACTATCTACTATCTCTCTCTCGAGAAAGAAATGAAAAATGATAAAGACCAGACGACTGGTGGTGCGGGTCAGAAGATAGACCTTACCCCTAAGATTCCAGAGCCTGCGGTCCCGACACAGTCCGACGGGACCCAGAGTACGGAGTCATAGTTCAGAGGCCTCCACAGCTTGGGAGGACGCAGCAGCTTACTTGCCAGTCCCTCCCTGCAGCACTCTAAGAGGTCGGTCGCCATGGAGGACCTATTGGACGCTGCCGAGCATGCCCAGACCATGGAGCCGGTCGGGCCTTCAAAGCTCCCCACCACCGAGGAGCTAGTGGCGAACAGCCCACAGCCCCAGGATCCCTTCCGCGAGGTCCTGGCTGGGGAGATGACAGGGGGTTTTGACCCAGTGCGATACGACCCTCCGGCTCACACATTGAAGCCTTAGGCTCTCTCTCGGTTCTACTACACTGACTGGAGCACGGAGCCAGACTTGCTTTTCCGATCACCCAGCCTTCACTTCTCGTCGGCGATCCACCAGGTATGCGTTAAACTTTTTCTACTTTAATTCTGTCTTAATTAAACGTCAAAGAAATCTGAAAATTTAAAAATAATTTGGACTTCGATGCATGCACAGGGTAGGCCCAAAGCACTTGGATGGATATTTTCATGGAATAAACACTAAACAACTTGAACCCTTAAACCAGATTCAAACTTAGAAACATTGCATGCTTAGGATGAACCCCGTCTTTCTTTTTTATTCTATGATGTATGTTTTTTGTTCTTCGCCATTGGGTTTTGTGCCAATGCATCCCGTGGTGAAGAATTTTTTATTTTTGTCCTTGGATTAACGTGTGCACATTTTTCGAGGGCATTTTGTTTTTGTTTTTCTCCATATGGATTGCGGATTAACGCTTCTCGAGACAAAGTTTTATTTTTCCATAGGCGAACGTTTGCACGTTTTTCTAAGAGAATTTATTTAGTTTTGGTTTCGACCAATTCAAACTTGAGTCACGTATCAATGCAATCCAAGTTGGGTAGGCTTTTCATCGTCTCGACCAACTTAGGTTACATCTCGCACTTCCCTGGATGGGTAGGCTTTCCATCGTCCCGACCACCCTAGGTTGTGTTACACGCTTCCCGAGAGGGAATTAATACTGTTTTTCCCTAGTTTGGCGTTTGTATGCTTTTTTAGGGGAACTTTTTTATTTTGGTTTCGATTAACTCGAACTTGGGTTACGCATCAATGCAATCCAAGTTGGGTAGGCTTTCCATCGTCCCGACCAACTTAGGTTACATCTCGCACTTCCCGGAATAGGTACGCTTTCCATCGTCCCGACCATCCTAGGTTATGTTGCACGCTTCCCGAGAGGGAACTAATACTATTTGTCCCTATACTAGCATTTGTACGCTTTTCTAGGGCAATTTTTTATTTTGGTTTCGATTAATTCGAACTTGGGATACGCATCACTGCAGTCCAAGTTGGATAGGCTTTCCATCATCCCGATCAACTTAGGTTACATCTCGCACTTCCCGGGATGGGTGGGCTTTCCATCATCCCAACCACCCTAGGTTATGTTGCACACTTTCCGAGAGGGAACTCATACTGTTTGTCCCTAGTCTGGGGTTTGCACACTTTTCTAGGGGAATTTTTTATTTTGGTTATTTTTAATCAATTCCAACTTGGGTTACATAAAGACGTTTCCCGATAGGGGAAGGGCTTCCCTTTGGTATGCCCAAATTAGGTTACACATTGGGCCCAACGCTCGATGACTTATACGACTTATTCGAATATGCCCTAGTTTGGCTGGATTAGCTGGTCCCAACTAACTCTAGGTCGAGTCATATGTATTTCCGAGGGAATCAATTAACTTCTTTTTGGTGTCCCTAGATAAATGTTTGCACATCTTCCTAGGGGATTTTTAGATATTTTTAATCAAGTCCATTTGGGTTACGTAAAGACATTTTTCGTGAGGGGAGGGGCTTCCCTTCAGTCTGCCCAAATTGGGTAACAACTGCGCCAACTGCTCGTGGTCTCACAGTCCCCAAATGCGTATCCGATCCGGTT
The DNA here is from genome assembly GCA_032361285.1 of Aequorea victoria. Lineage (NCBI taxonomy): Eukaryota > Metazoa > Cnidaria > Hydrozoa > Leptothecata > Aequoreidae > Aequorea > Aequorea victoria. The sequence goes on from JAUTBS010036597.1 coordinate 18,213, forward strand.
CGATATGCAATGGTCCCGACCAACTCTAGGTTGAGTCGTACGTTTTCTCGAGGGAATCAATTGAATTGTTTTTTTTGTCCCTAGATTAACGTTTTTACGTTCATGTAGGAAATCTTTGTTTATCTTTAAAAGCTTAGTTTTGTCCCTAGATAAGTATTTTCACGTTTTTCTAGCGATTTGTTGTTACTTTAGCCGCAGGTTACGCAACAACATTTCCCAAGATAGACAGGCTTCGTGTCGCCCTACCCGAAACAGGTCACGCTTCGCACTGAAGGGAATGATGTATAAGCAATAAGGCTCCGGTCATCCTAATTGCGTTCCACGCTTCCTGAGCTAGGCGGGGGTGTTTTTACCTGACCAACTTAGGTTGTGTCACCCGTTTCTCGAGATGGGATTTGGTGGTTTTGTCCTTAGATAAAAGTTTTTACGCTTTTCTAGAGAATTATTATTAGGGTTTTGTCCCTAGATAAATGTTTTCACATTTTTCTAAGAATGTGCTGACTTTATATTTTTGGTTGTCCCTAGATTAATGTTTGCACATTTTCTTAGGAAATTTTTTTATTTTAGGCTTGTTCAAGATAATATTTTCATACTCTCCTAGACTTATTGATTTTTTATTTTTCACTGACTTAGGCTACATTTGCACGCTTCCTGAGACAGAATTTTCCTTTTAGGTTACTAAAAACAACATTTACACGCTTTTCTAGGTTTATTGTAATTTTTCTTTTTGATCTAACTTAGGTTACTTTTAAAGGCTTCTTAAAATAGAATTTTCTTTTAGGTTCACTAGAAACAACGTTTACATGCTTTTCTAAGTTTATTAGAGAGTTTCTTTTTGATCAGGCTTAAGTTGCTTTTCAAGGCTTCCTAAGACATAAATTTTCACTTGGGTCACTAGAAACAACGTTTACATGTTTCTCTAAGTTTATTGGAGAGTTTTTTTTTGATCTGGCTTAAGTTGTTTTTCAAGGCTCCCTAAGACATAAATTCTCACTTGGGTCACTACAAACAATGTTTACATGCTTTTTTAGGTTTATTGGATTTCTTTTTTTGGCTCTCAAATTAAGTCGCACTTCCTGCGTCTTAACAGGATAAATTTTCTATTCTCTTAGTCAGATTATGTTCCTCTTTTTTTTTTGTTTACATTATTTGACCATTTTTTGTGTTGTTCTTCTTTTTTCTCCCTTTTTGTTTACAGACCACTTACTACTTACGTGGATTCGGGGGCTCGGCCTAGATCCTTAAGTGGTACCAGGCTCTCCCCCAGGGGAGCCGGGTGCTTATGGATCGATCCGGGCTCAGCCGGTTCATCCCCTCCCTCACGAGTACTCATAATGACAAAGTACTCCTGACGGCCCTAGCGGGGAGGTGGTGGGATACCACCAACACCTTCCACTTCTTGTCCTTCTAGGCAACCCTGACCCCGTTAGATTTTGCCATGATCACGGGGATCAGGGTAGGGGGTGAGCCGATCCCCCTCGACATCACTATAGGTTGGTGCCTGGAGGCACTTATTCATTAGCTGGGTGAGGTCCCACTGCGCATCGACCAGTAGTGTATCCGGTATGCCTGGCTCATATAGAGATACCGAGGATTCCCATGCATCGAACCCTGCCACTTTGAGTGGGTTACGCGTACATTCTTACTCTACATGATCGGTGCATGCCTATTTTTGAACAGGAACAATACCGTTCATCTGTACTTTCTAGGAGCCTTGCATGAGTTTGACCAGATAGCGTCCCTCGACTGGGGAGGAGCGGCGCTGGCGATGATCTACACCGGTCTACGGTCCGCCTATCGGATCAGGGAGAGCTCTGTGATTGGGTACTTGTGGATCATCGAGGTATGATTCTCATTTCATTCTTTGTCCATTCATTTCAATTTACACCTATCACTTATTCAATTGGTCCAACTTATTCTATTTTTGTTGTTTTTATATTTTTCTTCTTCTTTTTTTCCTTTTTTTTTATTTATTTACAGTTGTGGGCCTACGATTTCCTGGGTTTAGCACACCCAGAGAACATCCACTCAGACCCCAGATCTTCCCGATAGTACCTCGGTGGGTCTAGAGCACGCAGGAGAAGGAGCACCGAAAGGATCTGAATACATACTGCCTCACACTGGATCACCTGTCCCCGGTACATGTATGTCTTGTTTAACCTTTTCATGTTAGATTTTATTTCTATGAAAATTTTTGTATGTAACCCGTACCGAGTTGTTCTGAATTATTTTGCAGGTGAGCTGGCGATTATAAGAGGGCATAGAGGATAGAGTTGGGGAGGATCTGATGAGGAGCCGCTGAGCTTATCAGAGGAGGCTCCTGCTGGAGGGCCCTCTCCGTCTGGAGTGGTATCTGGGCGAGCGAGTGGTCCTCTAGTCATTGGGACTGGGCCAATTTCGGGTCCATCAGCCTCTTCCACCTAGAATGATGTCGACGCAGACCATGCCACCGGAGGACATTGTTGAGGCATTATATGGCCTCCCAGCTGGGAATTTCCTAGATGATGGGGATTATACTATCTTTACACACGACCATCTGATGCGTTCGATGGTTCCCCAGCATGCAGATTCATAGGTCAGGCAGCTCTCGACATCTCAGGTTCCTCCTGTGGCGGGTGTTGGTCCTCCTCATGCTTGCGGTAGTGGTGGTAGGATCACTCGAGCTGCACAGGGCGCTGGTGGTGGTGGTGAGGCTTCCTTACCTCCAGTACCTTGGGAGGTGGTGGCCTACCCTTACGGGCTTCCATATGCTATCCCTGTTCAGGTCCCCAGGGTACCAGAGCTGCGTCTAACGGGGAATGACCAGGTATTCCTTTTATCTTTGGTTAGCATCTTTCCTCATCATAACCAGGTATATTAGTCTGTATAACATGTTCTTTTATTGGTTCATTATTTCTATTTCAGGTCTTTCAGGTTTCCCGATCCTACATGGAGAGCTTCCTAGGCTTTTTATCGGGTCTGATGGTTCTTGCGAGGCAGCAGACCCAGATGCTGTTGGATGCCCAGATACATCCCATCCCCCGGTACCCCAAGTTATCTCCTCGGTCGGTGAGTATTTGTCTTTCAGTGGCTCATAGGTCCCTTCTCTTTTTTTATCACATTTTTTTTATTTTATTGCACATTTATGCATATATTTTTTTTTGAACTTATTCTTTTTCCTTTTCTCCCCTTTTTTATTTTATAGCCTTCCTCCGCCAGCTGTACCTCGGTGCATGGGACATCCTCGTCCTCCCCCGCTGCTCATAGGATAGCCGACAGTCCATTTGCAGCCTCCTAGGGGTCTGTCCTACGGACCGGAGTTCGTCAGGAGTGCCAGACAGACAGTGACGACGACGTGGACGCGGACGATGCCACCACTTCCGCATCCTCCATTCCGGAGCCATCACGTCGCACCCATCATCGTCGGGACTAGGATCCCTCTTCTTCTCTCCTATATTAGTTGCACCCCTGAGATACACTTTCTTTTCTGCACATACATTATATATATATATATATATATATATATTTTTTTTTTTTGGG
>JAUTBS010036598.1:0-14023 GCA_032361285.1 Aequorea victoria
ATCTTGTTGAGCTTAAGAGGGCCATTCCGGGGGATCTTCGCCCTGATGACTCTAAGAAGAACATTGTTCTTTGGTTGCTTAATAGGGATGATGTTTTTACCATTCGATCGCTTTGGAGGCATATTAGGACGTCCAGACCCAAGGTTGCTTGGTTCTCCCTGGTTTGGGGTCAGAAACACATTCCTAGGTTTAGTTTTGTTCTATGGGTTACTATTCAGCGTAGGTTGTATACGGGAGACCACCTGCGCCATTTCGGTTTGGGCTCGTCTACTTCTTGTATGCTGTGCTCTTACCACAATGAGACCCATGATCACCTGTTCTTCCAATGTCCTTTTTCTCAGGTCATTTGGGGTAATGTTTTGGCCTGATGTCGATTATCGGCTAGGGTACCTTCGTGGGATGAGTGGGTGTCTTTGTTTGCTGGTCTGAGCAGGGGCAAGTCTCTTAGAAGTTGTGTGCTTAGGATTGCGTTTGCGGCCACAACGTATGGTTTATGGTGGGAGCGGAATTTTAGGAAATTCCAAAATTCTAGGCAAGGTTAGCCAATGGTGTTATCCAATATTCTGGGTACGGTCCGGGACCGTCTCTCCCCTGTTAGGGGTTTTTCGATATTCGATGAAAATAGAACGCTCATTGCTAATTGGGAGTTGTATTGATGTTTATATTTTGTATAATAACCCTATTAATGGTGTAGTTGTGTTAGTTGGTGCAGATTCTGGGGTTTGGCTCTTTATGGTTGATGCGGTTTCCTTATTTTTCCTTTTGTTTTTAGCTATTGGACTAGGCTGAGGCGTAAGAGAGCTAAGGCTTGGTGAGGGGTTGGCTGTGGAGCTTTTGTGTTGGGGGTGGCTGTTGCGGTTTTATCTGCTGCTGTTTGGCTTGGTTCTTTGGTTTACCCTTTGGTCTTGATTTTGTGTTGTTTATGTGGTTGGTCTGGTTTTTTTTGGGCTTCTTATGTTGTTTTCCTTTCCTTGTTGTGGTTAGTTGTTGATTGTTGGTCTTTGATTATTTTGTTTTCCTATCTATGGGGGTTGTCCATGGTTTGCTGGTTTCTTCTGTGGGTTACGGTCTTGCTCCCTGCTGCTCCTTGGGGGGTTGTTATTGTGATTGCATTCTCATGTTTTCAATGTTGGTGCTTCATTCTTTGCTGTGCTGGCTGGTGTTTCTGGGCTTGTGCAAGATTGTTGCAGTTCTGTGTTGGTGCTGCTTCTGTCGAGGCTGCTGCCCTCTCGGCTGTTGTGTTTTGCCCCATCTGCAGCTGCTATTCTTGTGGCTGGTCTGTGCTGCTGCTGTTCTTCTTGGAGACGGCTGCTGCTGTTTTGCTTGGCTGCTGCAGTGGGTTGCTGCTTCTTTTGCTGTCTTGGTCTGCTCTGTGTGGGAGGGATCTCCTTTTGTGCTGGTGCTGTTCTTCTTCGAGGCGGTTGTTGCTGGTTTTTGCTTGGTTTTGGTTTTTTGCTTGGCTAAAGCAGTGTGCTTGCTGCTAGTTTTTGCTATCTTGGTCTATTCTGAGTGGATCTGTTTCTTGTTGGGGGCAGCTGCTTTGGCCCAGCTTGCCTCATTTATTTGTTTTGATCAGATGCTTGGCTGAAGCAAAGTTCTGTTTTTTTTTTATCAGCTTGCCTCATCTTAGGTTGTTGTTTGTTCCATCCTAGGTTGCTGTAATGGGCTTTAAATTAAGCTCCTTTTCCTAGGTTGGTTGCTTGGCTTGTTTGTTTTCTTTCCTGGGGTATTCCCCTTGTATTTTTGTACATGTTGTTCTTCGTATATAAATTTTTAATTATCCAAAAAAAAGCAGCAGGATCGACACAAACAGCAACTGAACAAAAGAGCCACAACTTACCAAAGGCGACACAAAAGGGAGACACAAAAAGGGTCGACAGAAAGGGGAAGGGTCGACACGATCATTCTTAGAGTTGACACAACAACAAGCATAGCCACAAAAAGGGTCGACCAAAACAAGAGCAAACAAGGAGCATGGATGCCAAAGGCAGTCAGCCAGCCATGCCAAGGACAACCCCCAAGGCTAGGTAGCATTTAAACCAAAGTATATTGAAACAAACAACATGAACATGAAGGTCCAAATTACATGCCACAACAAACAGCAGCAATGCAGATGCAGCAAAACCAGCCACAATGGCATCAAACAGATGTAGCAGCAAAACTAGTAAACCTCACTAGCTTGTAGCAACAAGCCTAGTCAAGGCTTCTTCTTCATCCACAGCAAACAGCAGCAATCAACAGCAAATAGCCGCAGCAAGAGGACCCACAGCCAGCACAAAATAGAATAGCAGCAGCGGCAGCATGTCAAAAAAATAGTAGCAGTAAAATACAAAATAGCAGCAGAAGTTATCCAGCTATGCCATGGACTGCCCCGATGGCTAGGAATTTTAACCCAAATAAAATTTCAAATTTAACCAAACAATTGAGTCCCAAAAGCCTAGCACAAACACAACAAATGCACAGTCATAGCAGTAGTGGAGCTTTCATTGAATCCGAGGCTTTTTTGTTGAAGCCGTAAGTCTGGTCCTGCAATAAAGCCAGACTTGGACAATATGAGATCAAGAAATAAGCCACATCATTCCACACAGTATGCAAACCCACAGCTTAATGAATCACACAAAGGGACCGAAGCAGCCAAAAATCATCAAAAAACAAAATTAGAGGAAACAGAGTAGTGCAGCCTCCCACAAAAACCCTTAACAACATTTCTTTTGTAGCCCAAAGAACCTGAAATGAGTACAGCTACACCATTAGCACATAAAACAACAAAAAACTACAAAATCTCTCACTCATATTGGATTGTCAGATTCTTAGAAGATTGTGAGAAATTATCACAGGCCGAGAAACGGTCCCTAACACATACTTCGATCTCCCGAAGGACCATGTTGGAAGTTCTTTTTTTATCTTGAAATTTCCTAGCATTTCTTTCTTTCTAAATATGATAAACAAAAGCTGCACATGCTACACGGAGGATACAACTCCGAAGAGATTTGCCAACAGAAGCTTTAGACAGTATAACAACCCAGTCAAGCCACCTAGAACACTAGGTGGTAAGACCACACTTCCGGGTAACTTGATCCCAAATATGACTAGCAAAGGGGCACTTAAAGAAAAGGTGGTCGTGAGATTCCTCTATCACAGAGCAAAGTCTACACATGAAGTCTTAGCCTAAGCCAAAGGACTTGAGTCTGTCGCCCGTACTGAAACGGCCCCGAATAGAAAGCCAAAGCAAGAAACATAGCCGAGGAATATGCTTGCTGCCCCACACCATGGCGAACCATGGGACTTTATTCTCCGGGGTTCTAAGGAGATTCCAACAAGATCGAATAGAGAAGATCCTATCCAGGGAACCAAGCCATAGGACACAGTCTGCCTTGCAGGCATCCGGATGTAATTCGGGAGGAATAGCCCGTTAGAGCTCAATAATGTCACAAGAGAGAGCATGGGGCCATTTCCAACACACCCCGTTAATAATGGACTGAACCTTAACCAGCTTTAGAAGGCCAGAATGATAAATGATTCGAGATCCCCGTGACTCAAAAATTGATCCCCAAGGATGCCATGCGTCGTACCAAATGAATGTCTTACATCCATCCCCTACCTGATACTTAATGAAAGTTTTGACTAAAGAACGTAATTGTAGCAATTTCCTCCAGCACCAGGATGCAGCGTGAGGAATCTTTATACCCCAGAAGCTCCTACCTTCTAATAGATGAGACTTCACCCACATACACCAAATGGAGGTGACATTCCCAGTAACCAAAAACCATATATCTTTGGACACCGCAACTTTGTTCCAGAGAACGAGGGATTTAATACACAAACCACCCTCCTGCTTTGGTGAACATACCTCTTCCCATTCAACTTTGGAACCACCCTTTTTCAATGCAACACCGCTCCACAGAAAAGCTCTCATAATACCCTCAATCTCCTTTAGTACCTTTTTTGGGATGATAAAGAGAGAAGACCAATAGACTTGCATAGAAAAGACAATGGATCTAACCAACAGAACTCGACCTGCATATGAGAGGAGCTTGTTCACCAAGGATCGAATTCTACTAGAAATCTTATCAATCAGGGATTTACATTCTCTGTGAGATAACTTAGATGAGATGAGGGGAACCCCCAAATAACGGATCGGAAGAGAGCCGTCTGGGAACCCTACAGTCTCCAGAAGAGATCATTTGAGCTGCATCCCCACACCAGAAAAGAACATATGACTCTTCTGTGGATTTGGCGCTAACCCCGATATGGCCTAGAAGGCATGGAGGGTCTCGCTCACTATAGCCACTGAGCGGACATCCGCTTTGACGAAGATCATGAGATCATCCGCAAAGCACAAATTCACAATTTTATTCTTCTTACATCTCTAATGGTAATGAAGATTCTCATCTGTAGCATTGGTCGCGAACATACCAGACAACACTTCTATGGCCATGACAAAGAGATATGGAGACAATGGGTCACCTTGCCTTAGACCCCTTTGTCCCTAAAAGAAACCATTAAGCTCCCCATTAATGCTGATAGAAAAGCTTGGGGTCATGATGCATTCCCCAATCCAACCAATTAACTTCTCGGAAAAACCCATTCCTTTCAGAACCTCCAATACGAAGTCCCTAACCGTATCATATGCCTTCATAATATCCACTTTCATTGCACATCTAGCACCATGGGAAGACTTATGGTAATCTTGCAAGAGCTCCTGGGATAAGAAGATATTATCAGCTATTCGACGCCCAGGAACAAAAGCAGCTCCCATGTGCTAGAAAATTAACACTGGTTTGGGAAAACTTGATCCATCACCGTTCCCTCCCGAACACTATTCATTGCTCCACCTTCTCTCTAGGAAAACAATTAGTGTGCAAATTGCTCGGGGAGAGCTTCCCTCTTGTGAGTGCTCTCCCTCGGGCCCTGATTTACAATTTATCTAGGTGATCTATTCATGTGCAGTTCCTAATTGCGTGAAGGTTGATGTAAATTTTGTGGTTAATTTGTATGTTAACAATGGCTTCTAAATCTGGAAAAGGAAATTGTTTTCCCCAATTCGGTTTCCACCAAACTCGTCATTAATTGCGATGTGAGGTTCGCTCGAGCGGTCTGCTTTGGTTCTCCACAACTTTTGTCTGGTTGCTTATTTGGTTCACCAGTGAGTTCTCATCGCTGGTGGATGTTGATAGTTTCCTCGATTTCTTGTGTATGTGGATCAAGGTTTATCAAAATAAGGAATTTTGATGATTTGGTGATTTTTTTTTTTTTTGGATAAATAAAAATAGTATAAAGAAAGAAAAACATTTACAGATTTACAAGGGGCAATCCCCAGGCAAAATGGCGACCCAAGAAACCCACAAACTAACAACAAGACAAAAAAAAACCCCTGAACAAAGAGGTCTGGTTTGGTGATTTGGTGATTTAATTGACAAAGAGGTCTGGTTTCCCCAAATCTTCCATGGGGTTTGGGCATCATGATCGGTTTGGCTTGGATTGGGTCACATATAGGATTAGGAGGTAAACTCTTATGCTTCTGGATTTTTAGCTCATCAAGAACTGTGTGAGGAAAGCACTCGGAGCATTTATGGTCGAGTTCAAGGCTTTGGCTCTGGTAAACGAATGTTAGCTCATGGGTTCGATGATGTTGGTTGTGTCGATGGTGATGGAGCTATGGGTCTCTTGTTAACTTTGTCATCGGTGGATATAGAGGACGAACAATTTGTTGATTTTGTAGGTACAATGTCTAAAGAGGTTGGTGGTTGATGTAATATCAAAGGAGATGCAGGATCAAGGGTTCATGTCTGAGGAAGACGACAATGCGTGATTATCACGTGGTGAGGTACGCGTGAAGCTATACAGTGAAGATATTTTTTGGGCAGATATTTCGGGACCTTGTCTCACACGCTGGTCTTCACGTTATGTTTTTGGGAGATATTTGTGTCTCAGTTGAATGGGAGATATTTTGTCTTACATGAGCCCTTTGTTATTTTGACGTGTTATCTAGTTAAGGTTGGACACAGAGAGGAGTTCTCATCTTCCTATGTTTGAGAGTTGGGTTTGGACAGTTATTTTGTCTGAGGTTGGGAGTGGTAGCCACGCGGCTGGGGGTTTGGAAAGTTATTTTGTCTGAGGGTTTGGACTGTTAATTCATCCGAGGTTAGTGGATTTTAGATGAACGAGACTTTTGGAAAGGCTAAGGAGTCTTTTGTTGGGACTTGGTGTCTCTCTCCTAAAATATCTATATCATACAAAATAGAGGTTTTGGGTTGGCTTTAATGGATCCGTGGTATAGTCCTATTATCTCTGTTCAACTCAGATTTTCTTCCAGGTGGCTGAGCTTCGCAGGTGGGTTGTCTCGATGGCTGTTGGGACCTTATCTTTTCCTCCTCATATCGAATGGCTAATGATAGTCACGGTAATGAGGTAATGGGTGCTTTCTGAAGGTGTCGAGCTTGATATGGATGGCTTGCGGCTGATGTTTGGTCCTTGATAGGTTCTCTTTGTTTGTTCAGAGCTGATAGGCTTTGGTTGGCTGACAGGGGCTAATCAATTATCTGGACAGTTGGCTGTGTTGTTCTCTAGGGCTTCATCCAGGTTTTCGGGAGCCTATATTCTTCGTCCTGTAGCCCCCAGGATTGTGTGGTTATCTCCGAGGTTATCTCGGCAAGGGATGGCTGTATGGTGGATGACCACCCTCTTGTCTGATATTGGTTCGTGATGTCAGTATTTTGTGTCTGCATTGGAGTGATATTGGGTATTTTGGATGATATTAGAGGATTCCAATGGGAAGAAGGTGTGATGGGTTTGTCTACGATGGTATCATGTGCGAGTCCTACAGGTTCAGAGAAGTTCCAGGGGTTGTCTCTTGAATTTTGGTGTCATCGCTCATTACTTTAGCCAAGTGGCGTGTTTGTCACAGTTCTGAGGGGTGTGCAGTTTACCTTCGGGGGTGAGATTCATGGAGATGGTATGGTTTTGTGCTTTGGCTTCTTGTTGGTTTTTCTACGGCTCCATGAGTGGATTGGTTTGGGTGCACCATGGTGTTGGTCTTTCCACGCCTCAGTTCTGATGGGGTGAGGTTTCCCCTTTATTTTGTTGTATGGTTGTAACCTCTGCTTAAATTGCAAGGATCTTTGAGATGCACTTGTATAGATTGTTACAACACGAAATAGGACGGAATTCCTTGATCGTGGAAGGACTGGGAACCTTGGGGATCAGGGCAATAATAGTGGTGTTCGCCTCCTTCAACATGTGACTATGCGAGAAGAAATGCTTAACCGCAGCTATTATATCCGGACCCATAATAGACCATGTACTCTTGAAAAATCCAGCCGAGAACCCATCAGGGCCCAGGGCCTTATTTGCTTTTAACGACCAAAAGGTATCCCTAATCTCATCATCAGTCACATCAACTATCAGGCCTTGGGCTTGATCCAAAGTAATTGTGCGTTGGATAGCACTTGACACATTGAAGCCCTGATCACCAGGTGGAGGAGCCGATCCCAATATGGATCGAAAATACTCCACAATATGGTCACTAATAACATGCCTATGCTCAGATCTAGTCCCATCCTCCAGGACTAGAAAGTTTATTTTAGACCTATTGCGCTGAAAGTTGATCGAATGGAAGAAGAACTTCGTGTTTTGATCACCCAGATTGAGCCACTGAATTCTACACTTCTGTCTATATAGGCTCTCCTCAGCTCGGCTAAGCTCCAAAAATAAGTTGTAAGCCTCTTTTTGTCTATCCACAATGAGAGAGTTAGATGGGTCTCCATCTAACTCCAACTGTATACCTTCCAAAATAGCTCTCTGATGGGCAACACGGTTATCAAGATCCCCAAAACAACGATGATTAAATTTCTTCAGCTCAGCTTTAAGAATCATAAGCTTCCTACAGACCATAAACATCGGGGAACCCTCAATACAAGAATCCCAAACTGCCCTAACCAAAGGAAGGAATTCCTCGTGTTTTGCCCAAAAATCAAAGTATTTAAAATGCCTCCGAGCCTGATAGACCTTGAAGTTTAGGTGCACTTGGATAGGGGAATGGTTAGATATACCCGGGGCTAAAGAGGCACTAATCCGCTGGTACGAAACCAGCCAGGCTTCATTAACCAAGATACGATCAATTTTTGATTTAATAAAATGGGAACCAGATTGATTATTTGCCCAGGTAAATTGAAACCCATTATAGTTCAAATCGTCAAGTTCAGCCTTGGAAATACAATTGTTAACATCATCCATATGAGGAGGCCAAGATGAACTTCCCCCAAACCGCTCAGTTGGAGATCAAACAGCATTGAATTCACCTACAAGGAGCCAAGGGGACGTGAGCATATATGGAGAGAGACTTTCAATCTCCCTCCATAGGCTCTCTCGATTAGTGGACTGGTTTAAACCATACACAAAGGTAGCAAAAAAGGTCAACTTCGCTTCAAAGAAAGTAATCCTAGAATGAACCCATTGATCACCTTTCGTCAAAACATTCACACTGACAACTGTAGGGTCTCAGTAAACCCAAATTCTTCCCAAAGGGGAGAAGTCATAGTTGTGGTCAAAAGCCCACCCTTGTAGGATGTTATTAAAAATGGGAACATAATTGTTCACCTTGACTCTCGTTTCATTTAGAGCAACAACCCATGGATTATGTTTCCTAATACAAGATTTCAATTTCCGTTGCTTAACTTTATCATTTAGACCACGAACATTCCAAGATAATAAACAAGACATAATGTAAATATAAAATTAAAATAAAATAAGACCAGGAATAGGAAGAGATTAGGTAAACCTGGACTTCCTTCACTTAGAGCTGCCATAGTGACTGCCCTTCCCTTTACCTTTAACCTTAGGAATCTGCTTCAGAGTAAATGGACGTTTCTCAGTCCCATCCCCTTCAAAAGACTGCACATCCATCTTCATGTCCCTATTCTGGTTACGAGTGCGGGGAGATCTGGCCTTGGGTTTCTCCATGGGGGTTGTAGGCTTATTAGAAGACTCCTGCCTATTCAGCACAGTCTTCGTAAGACTCATATCAATTGCTGGAGAGTTCACCAATTCATTAACAGTAGGAACCTCAGGGCCCATCATCTGAGTCGACTGCACCATTGAAGAGTGGGTGACAGCCACAGGAGTTGGAGCAGGATCAGATTGCAACTCAGTTGGAGGTTGTTGGGGGGTAACCTCATGGGAGGGAGCTAATGAAGTACCCTCAGATTGACGAACCTTGTTTCCACCCACTAAAACCCATTCTTCTTATTGATCCTCTAGGGGGCCGGGAGGTGGTTTAACACCTTGAGAGCATTTGGTAGTTGCATAACCAAACACACCACACACTTTACACGTAGGGGGTAACCATTGATACTCTACCTTAACCTCAACAACCTAACCATCACAGTACATAGACATATATAGAGGAAGTTATGCTTTTGCATCAATTTCAACACAGACTCAAGCATAGGCGATACGTTTCTTAGAATCAGTGGCACGATCCAAATACAGATGCACTCCAATGGCATTGGCCACCCTACTAAAGCAGGCCAAATTCCAGAATTCCAGAGGAAGGTGATGTAGTTTCACCCAGATGGGGATGGAAGCCACAACATCTTTTGACATTTTCATCATTCTCCTCCATTTTCTCCAAATAAGAAGGCGGTTAGAGAAATGCCAAGGCCCCTTCTCCAGTACAACATTCATCCCTTTTTCACTATCAAATTTGAAAAAGTAGAAGCCCTTATCATTAGTAAACACATCGATCGAACCTTCAGAATCCCAAAGTTTGTGGGTAGTAGCACGAAGTAATGGAAAAACCATATTCCCATCAAGGAAATAGCCAACCAAACAAGTATCTCAATGTTCGACTTCTACCAACTCCCTATCAATCTGCACCAAGGCAGGAGAGGCCTTATCTCGGGGGGGGGGGTATATGTTCTAGCTTAACAGAAGACTGACTCTTCTCTGTGAGCAACGAGGCCCACGTCTTCCTCTAAGGTTTCTCATCAGGAGCCATCTTAGGTTGTTTACAATCAACCTTCATGGGGCTATCCAGTTCATCCTCACTACTTACATTCGTGGATGCATTCTTGACCTTATGATACTAACGATCAGTATATCTACCTTGATCCGATTTGTTCCCTCTGCCTTGCCCAATTCCAGAAATCGTTGATCTAGGGATATCACGAATCAACATACCAGTATCATCCCTGTGAAAGCCAGGGGGAACCCTACGCTTATAGGGATTCACCAAAGTCCCAATCGGGGCCATATGATGCTCCTCAGTAGCCTTGCCTTTTAACCGATACAATTCCTCTGCTAGTCGCTGAGCTTGACCCTCGGTAATCTCTTTATCATATCGGGTTACTTCGAGGAGAAGAGAGCCTTGATCAATGTCTTGACAGCTCTCCGAATGATCGGAGCAATAAATTTCATTTTCAATGACATCCAAGATCAAACCCTGAGGAGTCGAATCCTTGATAGTATCTGATTTATGAATCTGGGGGTCCACTAGAATGACCCCTTTAAACTATTCAATTCAGTTTCTCATCTACTCACAAAAATCCCCAACTTCCATATTAGGGCCAGAGGATGATTCAACTCTCATGGTTTCTTCCTCCAGCACTTGTTCAAAATGAGATTGAGCAAGCTTAACACGTTCCATAGCTATGTCTATGGAAAAAACCTCGCTCACCTTGCTCCACGAAGAGACCAATGGAGCCTTAACTCCCTTCAATTTTCTGACAGAAGAAACGTCAGCATGTTCTTCCTCTGGCAACCCAACAAGGGATTTAGCCATGGACTTCCTCAACATTTCAACAGAATCAGTAGTGTGGGCAAGTTTAGCCCCACCTTCAAGTTCTTCCATCGGAGAAGACACCACGAAAGGAGGTTCTTCCATTTCCTCGACATTCCTCATCGCAGTAGACTAGGGTTGAACAATAGAGTACAATCGGAGGAGGCAAAAGATCACCATTGGGCCATTAGATTGGCACATCGGAGAATCTCCAGAAGATGACTTAGACAGAGAAGCTCTCAACGGTTATTTGAAAACCTTAGGGTTGATTGGTGCAGAAGTGGTAACAATTTATTTTTGCTAGCTCCTCATTGCGCAAGGTTGAGCTCCCCCGGGGTTTTATTGCTCTGGTTTGTGATGGAGTGACCTCCTGAGATGAGAAGGCCCTTGCTGAGGGTGATCTCCCTCTGGTTTAAAGCATACGTTTAGGGGTTCTCTCTGTTGAAGGCGTAGGAGATGAAGGAGAAGATGCTTGAAGGAGAATTCGTTTGGGGGTTCTCTCTGTTGAAGGCGTAGGAGATGAAGGAGAATATGCTTGAAGGAGAATTCGTTTCGGGGTTCTATCTGTTGATGACGCGTCAAGTTCACGCGCTTTTGTGCATGGAGAATGAGGTCCCTATTTTTCGAAGTGGTGGATTCGTTGATCCTTTGGTTTTAGTTCCACGTCCATGATGGATTCTGAAGCTCTAGAGGGTAACTTCTGGTTTTTCTTTTAACCATCCATGGGAATTGGCTTCTGATTTATTCTGGATTACCCATGGTAGATGTTTATGCTAGTTTGGGAAGATGCTTTTGCCTCACACGCTTAGCTATGTAAGGTTGTAGGGCCAGTCTCTGCTCCACAGGTTGATGACGAGGATGACAATGCGTGAGGGTTCACATGCGCGTGGGTTTGGTGGGTGACATCCTGCTGCCTTGTGCAGAGTTCCCCTACTCTTGTAGTTTACCTTGCAGTGTTACTTTTTGTTTAAGGGCCTATTTGGGTGATGCCTTTTGGGGTAACAGTTTATATGGTCCTCTGGGACCTTTTTGTTTAAGCCAGCGATTTATGCTTTGCTGCAAAAGGTGGGGCCCGCGAGGGCTTTTCTGTTATCAGGTTCCTTGGGCAGTGCTTCTTTTTGCTTAAGGACTGTTTGGGTGCTTCTTTTCTTGGGGCTTTAGATTAGTGGCCCTGCGGGGTCTATTTTCCCAGTTATGACTCGTGATTATCCCCTCATGGGAGTTGCCTCTTTTCTTTTGGCTTGGCCCTGATGATGTTCAGTGGTCTTTGAAGCTCAGTCACATCTAAGGTCTTTTGACCTTGGCACCGATTAGGCTATTTGCTCGGACTTTTGGTGAAGTTATCTTGAGATGCAGTTTCTGCATTTGTGCTAGCCTAGCTCACTTCGGTCCTAGTTTTTTGGGACTGTCCTTTCTTTACGGGTTAGCAGGGTGCGGAGCGAGGTTCTAGCCTCCTCTCTCTATGAGCTCTCGAGGTTAGCTATTTCATCTCGGGGCCCTGGTCGATGGTCACTTGAGTCTTCTTCTGCGGTTGGTGTGTTGTGGTGGATCTGATGGCATCGAGGACTTGGTAGGCTTTGACTTGGTGGTGGTCTAAGGCCTTGTTGCTCTGGAGGTCTCTCTGGGAATGTTCCATCTCTTTCCACTCCCGTCCTGCTCAAGGCTCGATCGGGAGTTCCACCCATTCCTTACCTATTAGTGTGTTATTCTGTTGCATCCTACTTGCATACGGGGGTTCTCTGGTGGCCTTGGTTTCACCATGGTTTTTGTCCTGTCCCCTTTGATTCCCTCTGTGTCCCTTCCAGGTGGTCAAGATGGACTGTGAGCTGTCTCTCAGGCTGGTTGGTGCCTTATCTTTTGATCCGGTCATATCGAATGGCTATGATAGTCACAATGATGAGGGAGTGGGTGCTTTCTTGAGGTATCGAGCTTGTTGAATGGCCTGCGGTTTGTGGTTGGTCTTTATAGGATTCACTCTAGGTTACCTTGTGTGATAGGAGTTGTGTTGTCTTCTGCGGTTCGGCCTTGCTATGGATGTTTTGGTCCCTCTGCTTGCTTAGGTGCGGCTTGGGTCTTCGGATCTAAGAATCTGCTTGCGGTGGCTTTTGGACAGAGGGCGTGGTTACCTGAGGTATAGCTTCTACTCTACGCGTTGGCCTGGTTTCTCCTCTCCGAGGTGTGCTTTGGGTTGTTCTTGCTGTTGCTTGCTAGCAGTGCATGGAGAGGGGTTCCAGCCACCTTTTTCTGTGAGCTTTATGGAGGAGCCATCTTATCCCTATGCTTTGGTTCGTAGGGACTTGTTTGCCCCTCTCGGGGTTGTTATTCCTATTCGGGTTGTGTTGGGCTATTTTTCCTTTGTGGTTTTTTGGTGTGTGGATTCGCTCGTGTGGGTCTTTATTCCTTGTTTGTTTTAGGTGTTTTGAAGAAATTGTTATGCCCCCCGTGTAATATGCAGGGGGGAGGGGTTGTTAAGAGTTGTCAGTACATGAGGAAGGCCCCTTATATTGTTGTAATTCTTTTTTTCATTTATACACTCACTTAATTACCCAAAAAAAATTCAACCAGGAGGATAGCCGTCCACCTTAGACCCACCCTAGAGAATCGAGACAAGCTCTGAGAAAACCTCACTTCCTGGGGTAAACAGGAAGGAAAATATAGGCGATGAGAACCTGAGAAAGCCACAGGGAATAGTACACCCAGCTGTCCAGAATTGTGTTTCGCCCCCGGCAGATAAGAGAACACCAGACACCTAGGCACCCCCCGAAAATAACCCTATGAAGATCTGCAAAACTGCCAGGAGAAGTGGATGGATCCTCACCCGAGTCCAACAATGGAGGATGGAAAGAAAACGATCAGAATCAGCCCCAGCTAGGATCACCGAGAGCTAGGCCATCACCTAACCCTACGATGCTATCGGACCCTGATAGATCACCTGCCATCTGCTCAGCAAATCTACCGAGGTGCCTCCAAGAGGTAATAACCTAGAAGTCGTAGACGCAAGCCAAGGGATGAAACGGGTACATCAGGAGCTCAAAGGTAGAGGTGGTAGGAACACCTCACTGAAACCCACAAGACCGTAAGGAAGGACATCCCTGATACGAACCACGCCAACAACGTGACGAAACCCGACACCAAGTCTGGAAATCGAACCCCAAATCCTTCAAGTCTAATGGAAACCTCGACCCGTTGCTTAGCAAAGCAAGAACCTTGGTATGGTGAAGACGCCACAAACGGGGATGGATGATC